>JAJPUD010008275.1:0-20531 GCA_023553655.1 Myrmecobius fasciatus
AGTGTCTGACAAATTTTAAGAGTTATATAAATGTTAGTTACCATATATTTATGTCTATGTCTGGATATATAGATATAGGTATAGATATGTATAGAAATAGGTATAAGTATATAAAGATATATCTTTATTTATATTGTTATAGATCAAATTATGTACACACTTATAAAATTTATATATATTACATAATACGTAGATTATATATGCACGCACCAAATAGGTATATTTCTTTAAAACAAACTATATCTAGCAGCAATTCACAATTTCTAATAAAATCCTCTTTCTTGTTGTTCTTTGTATGTGCAAAGTTTTTGTTTATTGATGATTAAGTTCACATAAGAAAGAAAATGTAATTTCTTTTAAAAAAGAATGTAATAAAATAATATGAGAGGGACCCAGGAGGACTACAGTAGAACTGCCATTGTAATTATTGTAGAATTCACTCCACCCTCAAATAAAGCCATGAAATCAAAGAAAAGGGTAGGCAAAGAAAAATGGACATTCTTATTTCAGAAATTATAATAGAATGTAAACTTCTCAAATCTATTTCATTTTTCCCTTTGTAATCTCAAGTTTTTAGTATAGTTCCTGGTATATAAATAAAGAGATAAATGAATAAACAAATAAGTGGATAAGTAAATAGTTTGCTAGAGAGAGAGAGAAAGAGACAGAGAGAGAGAAAGAGAGAGAGAAATAGGCAGATAGATAGATAGATAGATAGATAGATAGATAGATAGATAGACAGACAGACAGACAGACACAGGCAGATAGGTAGATAAATAGGTGCTCAGTTCATTCCCATCAGCCAATCTCTACCTATTCACTGGGGGATGGACAAATACAAAAATGGACTTGAGAGGAGACAAAGTACCTGTAAAGGTGTCGGTTGTCCTCAAAATCTTCCTGACCCCACCTTCCCTTGATGTCTTCGATAACATGGTTCTTCAGGAACTTTTTTAGCAGCTGTACTGTTTGTTTGCGAGTCACTTCTGGGCCAAAGTTCTGGTTATGCCTAAGTAGATTATGTAACCAATCCACAGCTTCAGAGGCTGTAAAGCAATGTTCATAACTTTTGAAACGACTCCGATGTTTCCGCAATGGCATCTTAGCACGAAAAAGCTCAATTGTTTCATTCCACTGTAGAGAAACACAGAAAGAAACAGACAATAGCAATCTACATTATTTTTTCCTTAACACTTGCTGTCTTCCTTATATTCAAAATAAAAATTAGAATTGTGTACTTTAAAAGAACTACTTGATGAGATACTTAGCAAACTAAAAAAGATGGAAAGAGCAAATATCTGAGGGGGTAGGTAAAAACAGACATGATAGCATATGCATTTGGAATCAGAAGTTGTGAGTCAAAATGCTGGTTCTTCCATTTATTACTGTTGTGACCTGTACCTGGTCACTTAATTTCTCTGGGACTTAATTCCCTAATTTGTAAATTGAGAGAGTGGGACTATATAACCTGCAACTTCCCTTCCAGCTTTAAATCTATGATCCTGTGATCTGTTGGTGGAATCAACCATTCTGGAGAATACTATGGAATTATGTCAAGAAAGTGACTAGAGGAAGTAGAGATGCTGGAGTAGTAAACAACAACCTAACCACCTACCACCACTTCCACAAAGATCTGGAAAAAAAAGCACCAGAATCCTGATTGGCAAATCCAAGAACAAAAAAATCAGTAAGCCATTTTCCAGACCAGATCAGCCCAGGGAGACAAAGAAGCCCAGGGACACCAGGTCTGGGTGGGGTCTAGCCTGGAGTGTGCCATGGGGAGCATTCAAACACAACAACTGAGAGGTCATAGGACAAGAAGAGATACTAGACCTACACAAGGGAGCCCAATCTTGGGCTCAGTAAAATAGTATGTGCCGAATGGCAGTTCTCCATTCACAGATCTAGAGTGGACTAATGGAGAGGACTTATGCCTAGCAATGGCTTTCCAGAATAAGGAATGGTGACAAATTCTAGGCTGAGAATTAAGCTAGAAGCAAGATCAAAAGTTAGCATCAATCATATGGTTCTGACTCTAGGTGTAGAACAAGATCTGTTTCAAGTCCCAGCCTAGTATATATATATGATAGATAATTTTCAGCATTCACCCTTGCAAAACCTTATGTTCCAAAATTTTTCCTTTCTTTTCCCTCATTTGTTACAGCCCTTTTTGTAGTGGCAAGGAACTGGAAACTGAGCGGATGCCCATCAGTTGGAGAATGGCTGAATAAGTTATAGAATATAAATATTATAGAATATTATTGTTCTATAAAAAACGAGGACGAGCAGGATGATTTCAGAGAGGCCTGGAGAGACCTACATGAACTGATGCTAAGTGAAATGAGCAGAAGCAGGAGATGATTGTACACAGCAACAACAAGACTATACAATGATCAATTCTGATGGACGCGGCTCTCTTCAACAATGAGGTGTTTCACACCAGTTCCAATGGTCTTGTGATGAAGACAGCCATCTACACCAGAGAGATAACTGTGGGAGCTGAGTATAGATCACAACATAGCATTTTCACTCTTTTTGTTGTTGATTGCTTGCATTTTGTTTTCTTCTTCATTTTTTTTCTTTTTGATCTGATTTTTCTTGTGCAGCAAGATAACTGCATAAATATGTATACATATATTGGATTTAACATATATTTTAACATGTTTAACATATATTGGATTACTTGCCATCCAGGGGAGAGGGAAGGGGAAAGGAGGGGAAAATTTGGAACATGAGGTTTTGCAAGGGTCATTGTTGAAAAATTATCCATGCATATGTTTTGAAAATAAAAAGCTTCAATTAAAAAAAAGAAGCCTTTCCTAACCCCTCTTAAGGGTAGTGTCTTTTCTCTTTTAGTTATTTCTTATTTATCCTGTAAATATTTATTCTCTTGTCTCTCTTCTGTTGTGTGTACATACACACACATATACACATACACATACACACAAGTGTACATGTACATATAAATTCCAAGAAGTCAAGGGACTATCTTTACTCTCTTTTTGTGTATCCAATGCTTAACACAGTATTTAGCATATAGAAGGGTCTTAATACATGCTAAATGATTAGTTGAATGACTGATTATGACATAGGAGGATGAAAAAAAGAGAGAGAAAATGAAAGGCACAGAAGACATGAATGGATTAAATATAACTCAGATTTCTCCAAAACAGGCTGTATCATTCACAAAGCTCATTTTTCCTTTAAGTGTTTAATGTCAAATAACTTATTAGGAGAAACATAAAGAGTTCCTAAATCAGGAAACAATGTTTTTTAAAACATATACTATTAATCTATTTGAAAATGATATCTACCCACTGCTTTTTCAAAACATAAGCTATAGCCACATAAATTGCCCCCTTTAACAGTTCAATGAGTTCCAATATGTACAGCTACAGTGAAATTAATCATTATGAAGAGTCTGAGTCAACCAGAGAAATAACTGCATTTTTATGGGCACAAAAACCTAGACACATTGAATTATATTTCCCTCCAAAAAAATTATAAGCTTTAAAAAGATTAAACTCCCAAAATTAATTAGTTTCCTTCAAAGTATTTCAACAAAATAAATGTTTATTAACTTCTTCCTATGTGCAAGACAATGTGCAAGGCACTATGAATGCTGTAATTACTCATAGCTCAGGTCAAAAAATAAATGGTGTGTTGTCTTTTTTCCATATACATTTTTCATTGTGAAGACCACTTTAGCCAAAGTGATTTATGTCAGTCAGTCAAAAAGAATGTGCTTACTATGGGCCAGCTGCTGGGCTAAGTAGTAGGGACACAAAACATGGTCTTTGCCTCCAGGAGCTCCCACTTAGTAGGGGTGATAGCATGCAAATAATTACATATAATCAAGACAGACACAATTAAAATGGAAGTTATAAAGAACTAACAGTTAAAGAAATAGAGAAAGTTCTGGAAAAGGTTGAACTTAAAAGATGATGAGATTTGAAGAAAACCAAGGGAGCTAGAATGCAGAGGTAAGGAAGAAAAACATCCCAACTATGAGGAATAAAGAACAAGAGCAAAGTTGAGAAATACAATTATTACATATGAGGAACAGTAAACAAATGCTAGGATACTGGATCAGAGTACAAGGAGAAGAGTAAAGTTTAAATTTGATGTAGTGGCACTGGTCTGAAATTCCTACTACTACTCAGGAGGCTGAGGCTGGTAGATCTCTAGAGTTCCAGATTCTGAGCTATCTTAAACTAAATCAACCCAGGGTCAAGATAAGTCCCTCATTTGAAGGGAGGTAGCTGCCTAAAAAGGAGCAGATCGGCTTAAGGAAGTCAAAATGCCCCAACCCATCATTACTGGAATGGCTCCCAGAGCAGTCTCTGCAATTCTAGATTAGCTAAATTGGAACATCCAACTCTCAAAAACAACAACCAAAAAAAAAAATCTGGAAAGAGTGATTTAGATCAAAGTGAGGTTCTTTTATCATTAGTTATTCAGAAAGTTGCTGAAGATGGCTTATATAAGAAGTTGCACAAAGGACCTAATCAAAAAGATGGATGAGTCTTGAAGTGGGAGACAACAGACAAATAGCTTGAGCAGAGATAAGTACATCACTATATTAAAAGAAAAGAAAAGAAGGCTTTAAGTACTTAAAGCCAGATTCTCTATACTTGATTTACAGAAGGATATGCCAAAGAATAGATAGTTAGGTGCTAAGTGGATAGAGTGCTATGCTAGGAGTCAGGAAGAGATGAGTTCAATCAAGGATGGGACACTTACTAGTTCTGTGATCCTGAACAAGTTATTTCATCTTTTTTGTCTCAGTTTTCTCATCTGTAAAATGAGCTGGAGAAGGAAGTGGTTAAATCACTCCTTAAAAGATATCACTTTGTAAGAGTCAAGTTACAATGTGTCCAGCTGTGGCTGATCAGACCAATATGAGCATGGAATGCTCCACCATAGCTGAGCCACAAACAGTCCATAGAAACATTTGGGTTTTTAACTTTGTACATTTTACATTTCCTTTGAGCTACTTCAATTCTGCTTTGCTCCTATAATGCAGCACCTGTTCTAATAAGGGCATGCCATGCTAGGCAATCCTGTGTCAGTCTCTCATGTCATGCAATCAATTCTAAAATTTTTGAGACTTTGAGAGTGTCCTTGTAACATTTTATCTAACCAATGTATTCTTGGCATGAGTGAATCCTCCATATGATAGTCTTTATGACAAGCATATATTTGGCATTTGAACACTATGACCAGCCCAATTGAGTTGCATTCTCTGTAATTGAGTTTGAATGCTTGGCCGTTTATTTTGAGAAAGCATCTTAAGTCTGCAATCTTATCCTGCCAGATGACATACCGTATCTTCCTAAGACAATTCAAATGGAAATGATTCATTTTCCTGATATGATGCTGATATACTGTTCAGGTTTCACAGGTGCACAAGAAGGAGGTCAGCACAATGGCTCTGTAGACCTTCAGTTTGGTAATTAGTCTAATACCTCTTCTTTCCCACACTTTCCTTCAGTCTCTCAAACACTGAGCTAGCTCTGGCAATGCATGTATCAACCTTATTATCAGTACTAGATCTCTAAAGAGTACACTGCCAAGATAAATAAACTTATCCACAGTATTCAAAACTTCTCCATTTGTTGTAACTAATGGTTCCACATACAGATGATATGGCGCTGACCGGTGGAGTACCTGTGTTTTCTTGGTGTTAATTGTTAAATCAACATAGCAAAAGTATCAGAGAATCGATCCAGACAGACTTTATTGCATCTCAGATTCAGTGACTGCACTGAGTGCATAATTATCTGCAAACAAAAAAATCAGGCACCAACCCTCCCTCCACTTTACTTTTGGCTTAGCCAAATGGTAAATTGAAGAACTTACCATCAATGCACTTGACTTTGATGCCATGTTCACTCTCATTGAAAGAGTCTGAAAAAATGGCTAAAAACATCATGCTAAAAAGCATGGGATCAAGCACACAGCCTTGTTTCACCCCAGGGTCGACTTGGAAAGCATGAGAGAACATTATCCATTATGAGGAACCCAGGAAATCATACCATCCTGAAACTGATGTACAATACTGATAAACTTTTTGATCCAAATTTTGACATGATTTTCCATAAGCCCTTATAGTTGACCTTGATTTAAGGCCTTGGTCAAATCCACAAATGTTGTATATGGGCTTTTGTCCTGCTCCTGGCATTTCTCCTAGAGTTGTCAGGCAGCAAAGACTTCTTCAGCCCTTTTTCAGGGCACTCTGGCTCTTGGGTACATGACCATCTTCCAAGTGAAGAAATCAGCCTATTAAAGAGGGCTCTGACAAGAATCGTGCCAGCAATGACTAAGAGAGAAAGTTGTTATTGTCACAGGACAATCTATTCCCTTTATCTTTAGAGATGAATAATGGATGCATACTTGAACTCCTGTGGGATAACCAACTCTTGCCATATAATGTGAAAAATTTCAGTCAACTTTTGTATGAGCAAAGGACACCCTCCCCACCTTGTAAATCTCAATTGGAGTAGAATCAGCACCAGGTGCTTTGCCACATAAAAAGAGCTTAATGGCATTCAAAACCTCTTTTTAAATTGGGATTTATGCTAGGGTGGGATTAACTTCAACCTGAGGTAATTGGTCAATAGCTTCAGCATTGATCAATGACAGTCTGTTGAGAATACTATGAAAGTGTTCAGCCCATCTCTCTAGAAACATGTCCTCATAACTGCTCAATGTGACTCCTTCAGCACTGAGTATCTGAGATGCACCATAGGTCTTTGGCCCATAAATAACCCTCTGAGCTTCATAAAAGTACTTTTTTTGGATTGCTACTATCAGCATAAAACTGAATTTCATCTGCCTTCTTATTGAGCCAAGAATCTTGTTTTACTTGTACTTCACTTTTGATGGAATTGAATGCTGCTTTCTTAGAGATGGATGTATTGTCCTGCCGGTAAACCCTGTGGTGTTCTTGTTTTTCATTTAGCAGTTTCTGAATTTCCCCATGATTTTTGTCAAGTCAGTCTTGATATTTGCAAGTGTTCTGACTCAGATAAACAAATGCAGTTGTTGCACACCAAATTTCTGAAAGCTGCTGACTACTTTTCTGTTCTACTATTGCCAACTGTATGTTGACTCAACTTTCCCTATAAGTTAGCAACAAACTTCCTGCTCAGAAAAACACTTTAATCTTTTGATACTAATTCTTCTGGCAGTCCTTTTCCCTTGGGGCCACCACTTTTCTTAACCATGAATATTTACATAGAAAGGATAAGTCTATGATCAGTCCAGCACTCTGCATTACCCATCACTCTATCACTCTCATAAACTCTCTGTCTCTCTCTTTACAGTGACATAGCCTATTAAATGTCAATATTTGCTATTAGGGTATATCCACAAAGTTTTGTTGAGTTTAGGTAAATAGAATATAGTGTTGATGATGAAAAGGTCATGAGATGCATAAGCCTTCAGTAGGAAGTGACTATTGCTTCATTGTTGCTGCTGTTTTCAACTCCATTCCTTCCAAGGACTGTCTGCTATGTTTGGTAATCTGAACCCACTCCAGCATTAAAATCATTCAAAATTATAAGCGTATCCTATTTTGGCACAGGTCTTCATAAAATTTTTCTTTGACCTCATCAGAATTCATCATAGGCAATGATGATAGTGACATAGGGTGCTTTCCTACAAATGGCAATTGCACTGTCGAGAATATCATTCACTCCTTTTGGTCAGCATATTAGTTTGTTTAGCAGATTAATTTTGATGGCAGAATTTATACCGCTTCATGGCACTCTCCTTATTGCGACTACTTCAGAAAAATGGGTATCCAAGTCTGATTTCTGTAAGTTGGCCTCTATTTGCCAGCCTTGTTTCTCTCAGGACTGCTATTTGGATGTAATATCTGCTGAGTTCTGTTGGTTAAGACAGCTGTTCATTTCTCAGTGTTCATCAACACACACTTATAGATAACAAAGTAGATCTTATGTTATCTGTAAGTATGCCAGTCATGAGTGGAATCAACTTTGCAGAAATTTGAGTACATTTTTTTTGTGTTTTGACCACAGGTTGGGATCCCCACCTGCTATGGTAATCAGGCTTGGGTTAGATAAGCAGACAATTTTTAGGGCACCTTTTCTAGCCCCTTGTCTCACCAGGAGATGAGCAGTACAATCCATAAAAAGGCTGCTTAGACACCCAAGGAGCTGCAAATCTCAATACTGCTTCAGTGAAGATAACCTTATGACCTGGGCTACCTGTGGGCAGGATTATGACCATAGCGCTCATTGTATCTGCACCTGCTGCTTCATCACTTACGTGCTGCCACAGTACTTTGAGATGGGTAGAAAAGGTAATATGGCATGGGTGATGTCTTTTTATGTGTGCATAAAGTGGATTTAAATGAGTCAGAGTTGAACAAAGTTATCAGTCTCACTATCTCCTCCAGAGTCATCTGCCTTTAGTGGCAGAGTGGAGTAAAGATGATGGATGATGGCTCAGATGCAGTGGATGACCCTGGCATCTTCTCCGTATAACTGAGCCCTAAGTACTCCACAATGCCCATTTCAGCTGCCTTCATGGCCATTGGAATAAGTTGTTCTCATCTGCCCATTTCACCAGGGAAAGCCTTTATACATGGTTAGGTAGACAACCCCCCAGCTCACCAGTGGATTTCTTTAGTTAACCTCAATCTAAAGGGTTAATGGGCTAAACCAGCCTATCTGCTGAAACAGTTTACCGGGGAATATATACTGTGCATGCCACAGCTTCTTGGAGCCACAGGAGAGACTTATGTGGATCAGGTGGACACCAAAGGTAGAAAGTAGCCCTCACATCAGAAGTACTAATCTTCCCTGAGCACACTCTACAAAACACTCCAGTGTCTCTGCCAAGAAAATCCAAAATGGTGTCATAAAAAGCCAGCCATGACTGAAATTGACTGAAAAACAATGTAGAATAGATTTGAAAAAACATAAGCATTGAAATCTGCATAAGTAAGAGATCTGTCTACAATAATTGACCTAATTAAATACATCTCTTAATTTTCTACTTTACTTGATAGTAGAGTCCTGTACTATATGTTCCCATTTCTCTTTTTCCCATACATGCTATCTTACTCTTCTTTTTAAAATTATTTTTGTTTATTCTTGTCATTCAGTTGTTTTTAGTTCTGTCCGACTCTCTGTACTCCTATTTGGGATTTTCTTAGCAATGATACTGTAGTGTTTTGATATTTCCTTTTCCAGCCCATTTTACAGATGAAAAAACTGAGGCAAATAGAGGTAACTCTAGCACCACACAGCTAATAAGTGTCCAAGGCCAGATTTTAATTCAGACAAACAAGTCTTCCTGATTCTGGGCAAAGTTCACTATCACACCATCTAGCTGTCCATTTATTCTTACAAAATAATTCAGTCTCAGAACTTAGCATATTGTATTGTCCCTAGTACATTATCAACACATGAATGAAAGAATTCAATAAATGAAAGGTTTTCCAAATGTTGTTTCAGTACTGATAAAAGTTTTGATCTACTAAAGGAAGATATCACAATGAAAATGATTCAGATTCCATAGTTCAGGAACTGGGAAACACTTGAACAAATTACAAAATATGAATGCAATGGAATATCATGCCATAAGAAATGACAAAAGGAAAAGATTCAGGAACTACTGAAAAATAAAGGGAGCAGAAACAGAACAATTTACATGACAACATTATTTTAAAAAAAAAAAAAGAGGCATTAAAAAACTTAAGACCCAACAATACCACTAGGTGTGTTTCCCAGAGATTTAATAAAAAGGAATAGGATCTATTTGTATAAAAATATTTATAGCAGCTCTTTTTGTGGTGACAAAGAATTGGAAACAGAAGAGTGCTACTAAGAAACTTAGAACTTGTTTTTCCCCTTGTTAATTGCTTAAAAAAAAAAAACCTTTTTTTGTAATGATTCTAACAGTGTAGGGAAAGTTTTGTTTTGGTTTCTTTGGAAGGAGGGTGTATGTATAGAGAACTAAGGGAAAAGGGGCAAGTTATAGATTAAACCAAAAAGGTGGGGAGGGAAGTTTCAATGAAGTTTTTTTGGAAAATATACATAAAAGAAGGAGGCTCAGTGAGACAGTTCTAAATCTAATGGGGTGAATTCAATAATACATTTCAAAATAAAGTATTAATGAGACAGTGTTTCATATATAATATTCTCTTTCTGTTTTTTGTATATGGAAAGTGTTCAGGTTTGCTGGTATTTGTCAAGCTCAGAATAACAAAAAAAATTTTAATGCAATCAAACATATGTTGAAATCTCTTTGAAAAGAAGAGACAAAACATGCAAGTATACAATGAAAAATAACATCAGTTATAAGGTTCTCTTGGGTTTTTAACCACATGTGGGACAAAAATATAACTTCTATAGAATCCAATTGATATTTTTTAAATTAAACACACCTTTATCTCAGGCCTATTCCAAACCTCTTTACCAGACCTTTCCTACTCCCCACTTTCAATTTCCTCTTCTAAAAGCTAGATACCCTGATTAGCTTCCTTTCTACTTCCTATTTCATGCTCAATTAGAACCAACTAGAAGTAATAAGGTAAGGCAGTGATTAAGAGTGCCAGGTCTGGAGTCAGGAAGACCTGAGTTTAAATCCAGCAATAGACAGTTACTAGCTGTATGATCTTGAGCAAATCACTTAATCCTGCTCACCTCAGGTTCTTCAAAAATGAGCTGGAGAAAGAAATGGCAAATCACTTATTTTTGCAAAGTAAACACTAAATATAGTAATGAAGAATTGGACCAAATGAAAAATGATGGAACAACAAGTCTCTGCTTAAAGACTTCCACTAAGAAGGGCTCCCTCAAATATGAAGCAGTCTACCTCTACCTTTAGCCAGCTCTAATTTTTAAGAATTACTTTCTTATATTAAACCTTTTTTTATCTCTTTACATTTTCCATGGATGCTTCTAATTGTGCCCTCTGATGTCAAGAATAAATCTGATCTCTATTCTATGAAATAGCCTTTCAAATACTTGAAGGCATGTATCATATCTAAGTCATCCACATTTCCTTCAAGAGATTGTGGTAAGTCAAGAACTTAATGATTCTGATAGGGAAAGAAAACTATCCTGAATTTCCCTTTTCTGGACCCTCTCTAGCTTATTACTTAGCTAGGGTTGTCTGAGGACATATTTGAATTCAGATCTTCTTGATTTTGGGTTCAGCATTCTTAACTACTACACCACTTAGCTGTCTTAAATCTTATTGGTTCTTCAGACCAAACCTATGTTGTTATTTAGTTCTGTCTAACTCTTCTTGATCCCATCTGTAATCTTCTTGGCAGAGATACTGGAGTGGTTTGTCATTTGTACTTGAACTAATTTTTACTAGTGAAGAAATCAAGGCAAACAGACTTGCCCAGTCTATTAAGGGCACTTAGGACTTCCAGACTCCAGGCCCAGCACTCTATCCACTACAATAAAAGCCTCTCTGTTTCAGTTTCTTAATCTATAAAAAAGAGGATAATTATATAGCATGGTCCTCCAAAGTTTTTGTGAGTTTTTAAGTTTGTGAACTAACATTTGGAAAGTGCTTTGCAAATCTCAAAGAGCTATATATAATCTAGCCCTTATCTATCCAATGCATGAACATTTAAGCAGCACATACCACATTCTAGGCATTCTAAGTGCTTCCAAAATAAACAAACAAACAAAAAAATTCCCTGCCCTCAAGGAACTTAAAATCCACAGGGTGAGGCAAGAAGGCAGAAAACTGGACAGGATGGGATGAGGGAGTGGAGAAGGTGGCTTATAAGAAACTAAGGAGTATTTAAGTTATCTGGAGTTGAAACTAAGCAGAGCAGCAGATGAATGGAAGATTGAGTTGAGAATCCATCTCTCATCTTTTCCACAAGAATAACTGAGGTCCAATAATTATTTTACCCTAATTTTATATTCAAGTAAAATTTGGCATGTATATATCTGACTTAAAGTCACTCAGAAGAAAAGGTACTGATTAGATCTCTCCCAAGTTCAAGAGACACAAAGTTGCTTTTGATGATCTAGCCTTGGTGTCACTTTACTCCAGGAACAAAGGCAGGGTGCTCAGAGGAAATTCTAAACAATCACCACAGGAAATGAAGCAAAAAGAGATAAACCAGTTAAGATAATGGGAGGTTAAATGAGGTTAGAACAGAAAACCGTTTTGCCACAGCCACAGGGATGTAGAAAGTTTCAGTCAGGAAGGTTCACATCCAGCCAGGTGAAAGATAAACAGAGTGAATACAGAACCAAACCAAATCAGGTTCTTTCCCTCAGCTGAGCCGCTCTGACCATCAGGTCTGGAAAGAAAGAAAGGAAAGAAAGAAAGGAAAGAAAAGAAAAGAAAAGAAAAAAGAAAAGAAAAGAAAAGAAAAGAAAAGAAAAGAAAAGAAAAGAAAAGAAAAGAAAAGAAAAGAAAAGAAAAGAAAAGAAAAGAAAAGAAAGAGAGAGAAAGAGAAAGGAAAAGAAAGAAAAAGCTGTAAAACTAGATCGCAAGATTTCAGGATTTAAATTCCATTGGATCTGAAAATGCCTTTTAAAAAAAAACATTAGGTCGTCTTTATTTTTTATTTCTTAAAAGGAAAAATGGAATGGGGGGAATTAAGGGTATGAGACTCGTACCAAGTTTGTTAACTTTTCTTTTACCTGGAAAGTTAACTAACAACTGGAAGATCATGCAGCCCTGCACCAAGCTGGCTGGATTCCAAGTCTTAGGATTCTTTCCTCAAACACCAATAAAAACCAGGTTGCAGCGACCGCCCAGTCTCCATCCCAATCAGGGACCTCAGGATCCAGATTTCAGAAATAAAGAATATTAACCGAATAAATAAAATTAACCACAGACAAGCCGTGTGCCCATAAAAGAGCTCTTCCCGGGGGAATTCAACCAAAAGCAGCCCCCACAAGCCGGAGGACCCAGGAAGATCAAGCTCGTAGAAGCCTAGGATGGACATCTGCACGGCAGGGAGCTAGGAGAAGGGGGGCAGTGCTGGCCGGCGTCCCACCGTGAGCTTACCAACTTGGTCGCGCGGTAGGGCCCAGGTCCAATAATTCGGTGCTCCATGCCCCCTCCAGCAGCGCCCCGCTGCGCCCCCGGGGAAAGGGCTGGGTACACTTTCCGGGATGATTCCAAGAGGGGATTGGACTAGGCAAAGGAAACCGTTTGAATCGCGATCCTGAAAGGACTACGTGCTCTGATTGGGCGTCGTAAGTGGGCACGTGACGAAAACCTTACGTCACAAAGAGAATACGGAACCCCGGGAATCTAGAATCTAGTGTTAAGTCACCTAAAAAGTGCAAGTCCGATCCTCCCGCTGCTTACTTCTGAGGCTTCAAGAGCTTGCTTTCCCTAGCACCTTCGATCCTCCCAAGGACAATGTCACCTCCCTTCCTAGCCTTAATAAACTGAACTTGCAAACACATGCATTTCAACAAAGAGGAAGAACACTCCTTAACCCCTCCCTCCTTCCCCCCGAACTAAGGAGCTCACGGTCCAGCTCCAAAATAGAGCTGATAATTAGGAGAGGAGGAACAGAGAAAAAGGAGTGATCGGAAGGGAGAGTTCTTAGACTTGGGGCTGGAAGGAGACCTTGGATGTCTACTAGTCCAACTCCCCTCATTCTGTACGGAACAAGCCGGGCATTGCTCTAGGTATTTGAAGCAAGGTAAAAGATGTCCCTGTTCTCAAGTGTCTCATAGTCTAATGAGGGAGAACTTGCCAACTCCTGTGAAAAAAACGATAAATTCAGGATAAGTTGGAGATAAATCAAGAGAGTTTTAAGAAGGATCAGGAAAAGCTTCTTGCAGGTGAGGTTTCAACTGGGATAAGAAGGAACCCTGGAAAGGAGAGAGAGAATTCCAAGGATAAGAAGAGGCAGCCAGTGAAAATGGATAGAGTATGAATAATGGAGTCTTTTTTACAGAACATGTATTGTCTCTGGGTGGGGAATTGGAGAGGAGAATATACAATAAACAGCCTAGAAAGAAGAGAGAGAGGCTGATTGCAAAGAGCCTCTAATGTCAAAATCATTTTTGAACCTGGAGGTGGTAAGGAACCACGGGAGTTTATTGAACATGAGGACAAAATAGTCACTTTTGATTTAGCAAGATCTTTTCTGAAGCGAGTAGACAAGATGGACTGGATTGAGATGAGTCTTGAAGCAAGGAAACCGACTGGTAGTCATAGTAATAATGGTGTGATGATAAAGGTTTGCCCTCACAGTGGTAGCTCTGCCAGAGAAGAGAAAGCAGAGCTGAGAACATGGTACCTTATGCTTATCTTTTTATTACTAGGGTAATAATAATTAATTATATTGTTAATTATTATTTTTGTAATATTATCTGTTTTCAGTTTTCTCACCTCAGAGAAGAAGAGAAATTTCAATTGGAAGTAAGTAATCTTAAAATTTCTAAGACATCCAGACAGATTCACCAAGTTATTGAATTGGAAGGTATCTCAAAGGCTCAGTGCACCCTGTACCTGGGGAGAAATTCACATGAATATGAGTCATATTTCATTATGACCAATATAGAACTCATTAATTATCTGATCTTATAAATAGCCCCTGCTCCATTTCTATTGAGGGTACCACAATCCCCTTGCAGTCACCCAAGTTCTCAAACTCAGAAACATCTTTGACTTTTACCCGTTCTTCAACACATAATTCAAATCAATTATCTCTGAATGACAACAAAAAGAGAATGAACCAAAATTTCTGGGATGCAACAAAAGCAATACTTATGGGATAATTTACATCTCTAAACACTTACATCAATAAAAGAAACAGCAGCTCAATTAATTGGACATGTAACAAAAGAAACTAGAAAAAAAATTAAAATACCTAATTAAAAAATAAAAATGTTGAAAATCAAAGGAGAAATTAATAAAATTGAAAGTTTAAAAAAAGAATAAAAACTAGAAGCCAGCTTAAGATGGAAAGAACAATAAAATAGACCACTGGTTAATTTGATTTTTTTCAAAAGAATGGGAAAATATTTGAAAAGAATAGCTTTATCACCAATGAAAATGAAATTAAAGCAATTATTAGGAAGTATTTTGCCCAATTATGTGTTAATGAAGCTAAAAATCTAAATGAAATGGATTACTAATTACAAAAATGCAAATGGCCCAGTTTTACAGAAAAGAGATTAGTCAAATAACTCGATCTTAGAAAAATAAATTGAACAATACATAAATGAGCTACCAAAGAAAATATCCCCATGATCAGATAGATTTAAAAGTGAATTATGGAGTAACTGGATGGCACAGTGGATAGAGTGGATAGAGCACCAGCACTAAAGTCAGGAGGACTTGAGTTCAAATACTGCCTTGAACACTTAATATTTACTAGCTGTGAGACTCTGGGCAAGTCATTTAATCCCAATTGCCTCTCAAAAAAAAAAAAAAAGTTCATTGTGCCAATCATTTTTTAAAAAGTTAATTTCAATACCAAATAAACTATTTTAAAAAGTAATTGGAAGCAGCTAGATGGTTCAGTGGATAGAGTATCAGCCTTGAAGTCAGGAGGACCTGGGTTCAAATCTGCCCTCAGACAATTAATGTTTCTTAGCTGTGTGACCCTAGACAAATGACAACCCCAATTGCCTTAGCAAAAAAAAAAAAAAAGTAAATAAAGAAGGATAATAAAATTCACAAAAATATGGTTTTGACATCTAAACCAAGGAGAGCAAAAGCAGAAAGAAAACTACAGACCAATTTCCCTAATGAATATTGATGCAAAAAAACTTTCAACAAAATACTGTAAAGGATTCTGCAGCAATATGTCACAGAAATTATATGTTATAACCAGACTGGTTTAATATTAGGAAATATATAATCGACCATATCAATAATGAAAATAACAAAAAAATTATATGATTAACTCAATAAATGCAGATTTATTTATTTTTTTTACAAAATACAACACATTCTTAGAAATCACAGGAATGGTATCTAGACAAAATAAAACACTCATTCCTAGAAATCTTAAGAAATATAAGAAATCATAGAAATAAATGGATCTTCATAAAATGCAGAGTAGTACCTATCTGAAACCAAGAGTAAGCATTATCTGGAATGGAGATAAATGTAGTCATTTCCAAAAGATCAGGGGAAGCATGTTTGTGTATTATCATCATTATTATTGATTATTTACCAGAAAAGGTAATTATGTCAATAAAACATGAAAAAAAAATTGAAGGAATAAGAATAGGCAAAAAGGAAATAAAACTATCACTCTGCAAATAATATGATAGTATACCTAGAATACCTGAGAGAATCAACTAAAAATCTAGTCAAAATAATAACTTTAGCATAATTGCAAAATATAAAATAAATCCACAGGATTCATCAGCATTTTTAAATATTACCAACAAAACTCAGCAAGGAAGAGATAGAAAAAGAAATTTTGTTGAAAATATCCATTGGTTTTATAAAATATTTGGATACTATTTGCCAAGACACACTAAGGAACTATATAAGCACAACTACAAAATATTTTTATATAAATATGGCTCTAAATAATTGGAGAAATATTAATTGCTCAGGGATAGACAACCCCCTTAAATTCCATTTTTTTTTTGCCACCACAAGAAGTTCTGTACGATGACTTCTTTTCCTTGTTTAAAAATATATTTGGGATACAGATCTAGTAATAGTATTGCTAGATCAAAAGCTAGGCATAGTTTTATAGCTCTTTGGGCATAGTTCCCTATTGTTCTTCAGAATGGTTGGAACTGTTTACATCTTAACCAATAAAGCATTAGTGTGCCTATTTTTCACATCCCTCCCAGCATTTGTCATTTTTCTTTTCTGACTAGTTAAACAATCTGATAAGTGTATGGTGGTACCTTGGAGCTGTTTTAATTTGCATTTCTCTAATTACTAGCAATTTAGAGCATTTTTTCTTATGACAAATGCGCGCTTTGATTTCTTCTTCTAACTGCCTATCCATATCCTTTACCCACTTATCAATTGAGGAATGGCTCTTATTTCCATAAATTTCACTCAATTCTTTATATGTTTGGTAACTGAGACCTTTATCAGAAAGATTTGCTGGAAAAAAATTTTCCTCTATTTCTAATTTTGGTGCATTGGTTTTGTTTGTGCAACACCTTTTTAATTTCATATAATCAAAATCAACCATTTTATCTCATATGACCCTCGTTATCTCTTATTTGATTATAATTTCTTCAATTATTCCATAGATCTGATAGAAAATTTTTGATGCTCCCCTAATTTGCTTATGATATTAGCCTTTATGTCTAAATTATGTACTCATTTTGACTTTATTGTAACATTTGAAGTGAGATGTTGGTCGATGCCTAGTTTTTACTAAACTGCATTGCAGTTTTTCCAGCAGTTTTTGTAGAAGAATAAATTATTGTCCCTAAAGTTTGGACCCTTGGATTTATCAAACACAAAATTACTATAGTCATGTATATGTTATATTGTGTACCCAATCTATTCTACTGATCAACAACTCTGTTTCTCATCCAATATCAGATTTTTGATCATTACTTCTTTGTTGTAAAGTTTGAAATTCAATATTGTCAGGCCTCTCATTTGTCAGTCACATTCAAATCATTGAGAATGGAATAATGAGGAAGAGTATAATTTTCAAGAATAAAGGAAAACTTCATGTCTACATTTATCTGAGTCCTTACATCAAAAAAGAGGAAAATTGAAAATTGAAATTCTTCATATCTATCACTGAATAGTTCCTAATGGGATGTGAACACTTTCATGAATTTAACAATAAAAACTTATGAAATGCTCATTGTGAGCATTGGGAGTGATTTAAAAATTGGAAAAGACATGATCTTTGTCCTCATCTCACTTACAATACTAAGTAAATTGAATTACACACACACACACACACACACACACACACACATACATACACACACACACACATACTCCATTCCAAACCCCTGATTCAATGTCTTTTTTATTGGGGTAGTAAGATATTCAATTGCTGAAATCATTGTTCCATAAAAGTAAAAATTTCAAGTGGTTTCAATTAAACATCATTTAATTTTTCTCCTGCATTCCAACTGTCATGATGATAACACACTACTATTAGTGTCCTTCTCTGGCATATCTTTATAGAAGCTATGAAAGCAGTTTCAAAACATTGACCAAGCTTTGGACCATCTTTGTAATGTAAGAATTAGTGCATTGGGAGGTTGAAATTTCTCTATTAATATCTCGATTTCAGCAACATGAAATTCAAAGCAAAAGAGGATCCAGATATGTCATTCTCCCATAAAAATTGAATCCCATTCCAGTTCTACTGTGGTATTATTGTAATATGCCCCTCCACCAACTAGACCTGATCTTCTTCCACATCTTAATAGGGAATGGTTAGAAGCTCTCCTTTCTATCTCAAGGTTAAGTTTTGTTTCTCTCATCTTTCAATCATATTGTACCTTCAAATTAAGGATGGAAAGTCATTCTGGAAAAAAGCGGCCTATAGAGATACATTTATTGGTGAGTGGACCATAAGTCATTAGCCAACCATGAGCCTAAAGCATCTTGAACTAAGGCAACCACCATGCCTTAGGGCATCCTCATGCTACCAAACATTCTTCCTCTGAAACACATATTATAATTTTCAGTAGTGGGTCATCCAATATAAAAAGCACTAATTTAGGAGTCAGGGAACCAATGTTTAAGTCCCAATTATTCCACCTATTAACTGTGTGACAGTGGGCAAATTATTCAAGCTTTTTCGACCTCAGTTTCCTATTCTGTAAAAATGAAAAACAATATTTAAGATTCTTTCTAATTCTAAAATCTATAAAAGTATCAGAGACTTGGGAAGGAGAAAGGAGAAGAAAGAAATCTCATAGGTTAAAAATAACTTATTCAAGTACTAATTAATACGTTTCCTAATGTAATACCTCACAATTGTAGGAGAAATAGATCAAACCAATTTTTAAAAGATAACACAAAATTATCTTTAAATAGTTAGTCTCACTTTCTCTCTTTCTATATTTTCAATTCTTATATTTCATGTGCAAATTATACTATAGTAACATTCAAACTTCATCATTCTTCCAATAAACTGGAGTATATACTTTCTTTGTAAAAAAATATTTACATGTGAAATTGCAAATATATTATATATATATAACTTTCTTTTCCTTTTAAATAAATAATAAAGTCATCTCATAACTTTCTTTGTCCCTCCTTCACACTAGATGGCCACCATTAAATACAAATATGTATATTATACATACTTCCATTTACCAGTTCTTTCTTTGAACACAGATTGTTCTGTCTTTCATGGGTCCTTTTTAGTTAATTTGGGTATTTACAGTCATTGAAAGTTGTTCTTTTTTTTAAATTTTATTTTATTTGCAAAACATATGTATGGGCAATTCTTCAACGATAACCCTTACAAAGCTTTCTGTTACAAGTTTTTCCCTCCTACTCCCCACCCCTCCCCTAGATGGCAGGATATCCACTACATGCTAATTACGTTAAAATACTTGACAAATCGAATATATGTATACATATTTCCACACTTATTGTTGTGCAAGAAAAATCATATCTACAAGAAAGACATATCAAATAAAGGAAACACAATGTAAGCAAACATCAATCAAGACTATGAAAATGTTATGTTGTGGTCCACATTTCACATCCCTCTCTCTAGGTGTATATGGCTTTCTTCAGTGAACAATTGGAAGTAGTTTGAAACATTTCATTGTTGAAGAAAGCCATGTCCATCAGAATTTATCATCATATAGTCTTGTTGTTGCCGTGTATAATGATCTCCTGATTCTGCTCATTTCACTCAGCATCAGTTCATGTAAGTCTCTCTAGGCTTCTCTGAAATCGTCCTGCTGGTCATTTCTTACAGAACAATAATATTCCATAATATTCATATACCATAATTTATTCAGCCATTCTCCAATTGAAGGGCTTCCATTCAGTTTCCAGTTTCTAGCCACTACAAAAAGGGCTGCCACAAACATTCTTGCACATGTGGGGCCCTTTCCTTCCTTTATGATTTCTTTGGGATATAAGCCCAATACAAATGCTGCTGGGTCAAAGGGTATGCACAGTTTGATAACTTTTTGAGCATAGTTCCAAATTGCTATCCAGAATGGCTGGATCCATTCACAGCTCCAAAAACAATGCATCAGTGTCCCAGCCTTCCCACATCCCCTCCAACATTCATCATTAACTTTTCCTGTCATTTTAGCCAATCTGACAGGTGTGTAGTGGTACCTCATGGTTGTCTTAATTTGCATTTCTCTGATCAATAGTGATTTGGAGCACCTTTTCATATGACTACAAATAGCTTTAATTTCATCCTCTGAAAATTGTCTCTTCACATCCTTTGACCATTTATCAATTGGAGAATGGCTTGAATTCTTATAAATATGAGACAATTCTCTATATATTTTAGACATGAGACCTTTATCAGAACCCTTAAATGTAAAGATGATTTCCCAGTTTATTGCTTCCCTCCTAATCTTGACTACATTGGTTTTGTTTGTACAAAAACT
>JAJPUD010008275.1:27128-43076 GCA_023553655.1 Myrmecobius fasciatus
TTTTTTCATAAAACCAACTCTTAGTTTTATTTATTAATTCTATAGTTTTCTTATTTTCAATTTTATTAATCTCTCCTTTTATTTTCAGAATTTCCAATTTGGTATTTAACTGACAGTTTTTAATTTGGTCTTTTTTTAGCTTTTTTAATTGTAAGCCCAGTTCATTGATCTTCTCTTTCTCTGTTTTATGCAAGTAAGCATCTAGAGAAATAAAATTACCCCTTTTAACCGCTTTATCTGTGTCCCACAAATTTTGGTATGTTGTCTCATTATTGTCATTCTCCTGGATGAAACTATCGATTGTGTCTATAATTTGCTCTTTCACCCATTCATTCTTCAGGATTAGATTATTTAATTTCCAATTAACTTGTGGTCTGTTTTCTCCTAGCCTTATATTACATGTGAGTTTTATTGCATCATGATCTGAAAAGAATTAATTTACTATTTCTGCTTTTCTGCATGTGATTTTGAGGTTTTTATGCCCTAACACATGATCAATTTTCATTTAAGTTCCATGAACCCCTGAGAAAAAAGTATACTCCCTTCTATCACCATTCAATTTCCTCCAGAGAGCTATCATACCTAACTTTTCTAGCCTTTTGTTTACCTTCTTAACTTCTTTCTTATTTATTTTGTGATTTGATTTATCTAATTCTGAGAGAGCAAGGTTGAGATCCCCCACTAGTATAGTTTTACTGTCCATTTCTCCTTGCATCTCTGTTAGTTTCTCCTCTAGGAATTTGGATGTTATACCACTTGGTGCATATATGTTTAGTATTGATACTGCTTCATTGTCTATGGTACCCTTTAGTAAAATATAGTTTCCTTCCTTATCTCTTTTAATTAGATTTATTTTTGCTTTTACTTGATCTGAGATAAGGATTGCTATCCCTGCCTTTCTTTGTTCACCTGAAGCAAAGAAGATTCTGCTCCAGCCCTTTACCTTCACTCTGTATGTATCTCTATGTTTTAGATGTGTTTCTTGTGAACAACATATTGTAGGATTCTGCCTTTTAATCCAGTCTGCTACCCACTTCCCTTTTATGGGAGAGTTCTTCCCATTCACATTCACAGTTAAAATAACTATATCTGTATTTCCTACCATCTTATTTACCCAGAGTTATGATTTTCACTTCCCTTTCCCCTCTCTCCCTTCCCCCCTCCCCAGTACTTTATTTTTGATGACCACCTCCTTCCAACAGTCCTCCCCCCTTTAGAACCCCTCTCTCCCCTTTACACCTTTCCCCTAATCCTTCTATTAGTCTATCCCTTTCCTTTCCTCCTTTCCCTCCCACCTTCCCACAAGGAGGGTCAGGCCTTTCTTTGAAGCCAAATGTGTCTGATATACTCTCTTAGAGCCCAATCTAATGAGAGTAAGGTTTAAACAATACTCATTGCCCTCCCTTCTTTCCCTCAATTATATTAGATCTTCTATGTCTCTTTATGAGATTTTGCCTTATTTTCCCTCCTTTATTTTTACTTTATTTTTCCTCCTTTCCCCTTTTTTTTTCAGTATGATATCCCTTCCACCTCTAATTTCTTTCCCATTATTATCAAAGTCAAATCAAATTATACTCCCATTCTTTAAGGATACCCATAGTAGAAATATAGTTCTCAAGAGTTCTTTCCTTTTTACCTTTTATGCTTTTCTTGAGTTCTGTATTTGGAGGTCAAATTTTTTGTTCAGATCTGGTCTTTCGTTAGAAATAGGTGAAATTCTCCTGTATCATTGAATGACCATCTTCTTCCCTGGAAGATGATGCTCATTCTAGCTGGATAACTTATTCTTGGCTGTAATCCAAGTTCTTTTGCCTTTTGGAATATCTGATTCCAGGCCCTTCAATCTTTTAATGTGGAAGCTGACAGATCTTGTGTAATTCTAATTACAGTTCCTCAGCATTTGAACTGTTTTTTTCTAGCTGCTTGAAATATCCTTTCCTTGGTGTGATAGTCCTGAAATTTGGCCACAATATTCCTTGGGGTTTTAATTTTGGGGTCTCATTCAGGAGGTGATCGCTGAATTCCTTCAGTGGTGATTTTGCCTTCTGATTCTACAATCTTAGGGCAGTTTTCTTTCAGGATTTCCTGGAAGATAGTGTTTAGATTCTTTTTTTCATCATGACTTTCAGGAAGTCCAATAATCTTTAGATTGTCTCTCCTGGATCTGTTTTCCAAGTCAGTTATTTTTCCTAGGAGATATTTCATATTTTCTTCTATTTTTCATTTTTTTTTTTGTTTTTGTTTGACTGATTCTCGAAGTCTTATTGAATCATTTACTTCTATTTGTTCAATTTTAATTTTTAAAGTATTATTTCTTTCAGTTATCTTTTTTAGCTCCTTTTGTAGCTGGCCAGTTGAATTTCTTGGTTCAATGCGTTCTTTTTCCATTTTGCCAATTTTATTTTTCAGTGAATTGTTGTCTTTTTCCAATTCACCATTTTTGTTTTCCAGTGAATTGATGATTTTTTTTTTCCAATTCACCATTTTTATTTTACAGTGAATTGATGATTTTTTCCAATTCACCAATTTTGTTTTTCAGTGAATTATTGTCTTTTTCCAATTCACCAGTCTTGTTTTCTAGTTTTTGACATCTCTGTTGCACTGATCTCAATTTATTTCTCCATTCTTCTTCTAACTCTCTTTTGAGATTTTTTATGCAATCTTCCAGGTAAGCAATCTGAAAAGGGGACCAGCTCATGTCCGCCTTTGTGGCTTCATCTGGGATTGTTTTCAGAATCTCAGGATCTGGGGACTGTCCTACTTTCTCTCCATAGAAGTTGTCTATGGTGAGAGTTCTTTTCTGCTTCTTGCTCATATTTTTGAGCTGAGGAACAAGCACCCGCTGGACTGGTAGCCATTTCAATTTGCCCTGGGGCAGTTTTCCGAGTTGACTTCCGGTCTGGGGCTGATCTGGCTAGATCCGCACTAGGACCACACTTTCAGCTGCTCTCAATCCACTCTTTACCAAAGGCAGATCTGCCAAAGCACCTGCCTGCAAGCAGCGCAAAGTGGCCCGGGCCTCTCCCAGGGACTTCCTGGGTGTCTAAAATTTGCCTCTCTGTTGCAGCCCTGACTTCCACCCCGGCTGTGTACTGGCATCTGATTGCAGCCAGCTGCCTATTCCCCTGAGACTGACATTCTCCGGAGTTTTTTCAAAGTAGATTTTTGATAGAAATGCATTGTAGTCCAAGTGTTTGGTGGAGCCCTCACTCCAAAACCAGTTCGGAGGCTCAATTTGTCTGGGTCTGAGAGAAGGTCTCAGGAGCTCACAGAGAATGCTGTCTGCAGTTCGCCATCTTGGCTCCGCCTCCGAAAGTTGTTCTTAAAACAACATTGATGTTACTTTATATAACATTCTCTTGGTTGGGCTTGCTTCACTCTTCATTATTTAATGCAAATTTTCCCATATTTTTCTCTAATCATCAAACTCATCATTTCTTAAAGCTTAACACTATTCCATCACAATCATTGCATAGCCGTGTATGTCCATCACAACTTGTATAGTAATTCCCCAGTAGATGGGTAACCATACTATTTCCAGTTCTTTACCACCCCAAGGAGAGCTGCTATAAATATTTCAGCAGTTGTTGATTCTTTTCTTTTTTCCCTAATCATCGGGAAATAGACCTAATAGTGGTATTGCTAGGTCAAAGGGTATAGGAACTTTAATAAATCTGTATATAATTTCAGATGACTCCAAAATAGTTGAATCAGTTCACAATTCCACCAGCAATGAATTGGTGTCCTGATTTTTTCACATCCTCTCCAACATTTGTCATTTCCCTCTTCATTTTAACCAATCTGATAGGTATAAAATAATATCTCAAAGTTGTTTTAACTCTCATTTCTAATCAATAATGATTTGGAACATTTTATATGGCTATAAATTCTTTCGATTTCTTCATCAGAAAATTGCCTATTTATATGCTTTTACCATTTTTCAATTGGGAAATGACCTGTATTTATTAGAGATTTGACAAAGCTCTTTACACATTTAGGGTATGAAAACTTTATCTGAGAAAGTGTCTATAAAATTTCCTCCCCTCCAATTTTCTGCTTTCTTTATGATTTTGGTTACTTTGGTTTTATTTGTATAAAGCCTTTTTAATTTAATGTAATCAAAATGATCCATTTTATACCTTACAATGGTCTCTATTGTTTACTCATAAATTGTTCACCTATTCAGAAGTCTGATAATGTGTTTCATGTTCTTCAAATTTTGTTCTGATCTCTACCATTATATCTAGATCATGTATCCAATTTTACCATATCTTGGTCAAATGTTGTAAAATGATAAATGATGTAAGATATTGGTCTATGCCCAATTCCTGCCAAACTACTTTCCATCTTTCCTATCAATTTTTTTGCCATAGAGTATATGCTTTCTAATATTTTGCTTAAGGGTTCATTGTACTTGATTTTCCCTTTTGACTCCTTTGGCCTTCTTTTATCTTCCTCTCTCCACCATAACTATTAAGTCTCAAAATTATACTGATAAAATTCTTGCCAGGGAACTGCCATTCTACAAATGCTATTTAAACAATTCCCATATTTGGTCATGAAATCCAACATATCCAGGTCATAACCCTATATGATTCTAGCACCAGATCACATACACACACACACACACACACACACACACACATACACACACACACACACAATTTTTATCTCTTTGCCCTGTAGCATCTATAATACAGCTTGAGACTGAAGAGAGAATAGTTGGTAAAGGTTGGAGAAAAAAAAAATTTCTCAATTTACAGATTGATTTGGCTCAATAGACAGACTTTTCTTTGTTTTTTTCATTATTCCCAAATGAGCAATTACAAAAGATTTTTACAATGTGAGTTAATGAGACTTTGTACAATATAAACTACTCGAGTAAGCAGGGTAAGCAGACACTTTTTATATTTCTTTTAAAAGCTTTTTGAGCCATTTATCCTGGAATTCCTTCTTGTAGAGGACTACTTTCTAATCCTTCTCTACACTTTCAAGTCATTGGAATAACTAAAATAAATTATTGTTATCCTAGGATTGGGTATCTTTTTTTCTGCCATCATCTTTTTGCAAAATTCAATTGGCAATATAGATGCAACCATTTAAATCATTCCTTGAATTCCCTGCAGCCAAGTGAATATAATAAAAATGACAATACTATCCAAACTAATTTACTTATTTAGTGCCATACCAATCAAGCTCCCAAGAAATTATTTTGCAGATCTAGAAAAAAATAGTAGCAAAGTTCATCTGGAAGAAAAAAAAGTTCAAGAATTTCAAGGGATTTAATGGGAAAAAAAATGCTGATGAAGGTGGCCTTGCTGTACCAGATCTAAAACTATATTATAAAGCAGCGGTCTTCAAAACCATTTGGTATTGGCTAAGAAACAGAGTAGTCGATTAGTGGAATAGGATAGGATCACAGGACAAACTAAGCAAGAACTATAGCAATCTAGTGTTTGATAAACCCAAAGACCCCAGCTTTTGGGATAAGTGCTCACTATTTGACAGAAACTGCTGGGAAAATTGGAAGCTAATATGGAAGAAATTAGGGCTTGACCCACACCTAACCCCTAACACCACATACCAAGATAAGATCTAAATAGGTTCATGATTTAGACATAATGTAATGCTCAGGGAGAAACTGAGGCAGTATCACACAGTGGAAATTAGGTAATGCTTTATTGATGTTAATTGAGAGTTCAGAATCCATAGCTATGGATCAGAAGTGGTGGGACTCATGTCTCAAAGCACGCAGTCCAGGCCAGAGACTGACACAGCCATAATACATGGGAACAGCTGAGCACATCTGGTGTCCAAGGAAACCATAAATTCAGTTCTGACAGGTAGGGAGTGAGAAGCCTTGGCAAAGAAGACTATGGATAAGTGGGATGTCGAGGCTGGCCACCTCGAGGTTTTATTACTCCTTTGGAATGTGAGTCCAATTATTTCTGAAGGTCAGGAAGTGGGGGTTGCTATTCTGGAACAGAGCAATTAAGGGAGACTGAAACAGCAATTGAGGGAGACTGATACTGCAACTGAGGGAAACTGAGACAGGGAAACTGAGACTGTGGCACAACAATAAAGAGTGATATTATAAGCAAATTAGAGGAATATAGGATAGTTTACCTCTCAGACCTGTGGAGAAGGAAGGAATTTGCATCCAAAGAACTGGAACTCTTAATTGAACACCAGATAGATAATTTTGATTATATTAAGTTAAAAAGTTTTTGTACAAACAAAACTAATGCAGACAAGATTAGGAGGGAAGCAATACATTGGGAAATCATCTTTACAATTAAGAGTTCTGATAAAGGTCTCATTTCTAAAATATATAAAGAACTGACTCATATTTATAAGAACTCAAGTCACTCTCCAATCGATAAATGGTCAAAGGATATGAACAGACAATTTTGAGATGAAGACATTGAAACTATTTGTAGTTATATGAAAAGTTGCTCCAAATCACTATTGATCAGAGAAATGCAAATTAAGACAACTCTGAGATACCACTACACACCTGTCAGATTGGCTAAGATGACAGGAAAAGATAATGAAGAATGTTGGAAGGGATGTGGGAAAACTGGGACATTA
Organism: Myrmecobius fasciatus; assembly: GCA_023553655.1. Classification (NCBI taxonomy): domain Eukaryota; kingdom Metazoa; phylum Chordata; class Mammalia; order Dasyuromorphia; family Myrmecobiidae; genus Myrmecobius; species Myrmecobius fasciatus. Next base: position 33,720 of record JAJPUD010008275.1, read on the forward strand.
ATACATTGTTGGTGGAACTGTCAATGGATCCAACCATTCTGGAGAGCAACTTGGAGCTATGCTCAAAAAGTTATCAAACTGTGCATATCCTTTGACCCAGCAGTGTTTCTATTGGGCTTATATCCCAAAGAAATCTTAAAGGAAGGAAAGGGACCCACATGTGCAAAAATGTTTGTGGCAGCCCTTTTTGTAGTGGCAAGAAACTGGAAACTGAATGGATGCCCATCAATTGGAGAATGGCTGAATATGGTATTTGAATGTTATGGAATATTATTGCTTTGTGAGAAACGACCAGCAGGATGATTTCAGATAGGCCTGCAGAGACTTGCATGAACTGATGCTGAGTGAAATGAGCAGAACCAGGAGATCAATGTACACAGCAACAACAATACTATATGATGATCAATTCTGATGGACATGGCTTTCTTCAAAATGAAATGTTCCAAACCACTTCCAATTGTTCAGTGAAGGGAGCCATATACATCCAGAGAGAGGGATGTGAAATGTGGACCACAACCTAACATTTTCATGCTCTCTATTGATGTTTGCTTGCATTGTGTTTTTCTTTCTTGTAGATACGATTTTTGCTTGCTCAAAAATGATGTGTGGAAATATGTATACATATATTCTATTTGTCAAGTATCTTAACATAATTAACATGTAGTGGATATCCTGCCATCTAGGGGAGGGATGGGGAGTAGGGGGGAAAAATTTGTAACAGAAAGCTTTGTAAGGATTAATGTTAAAGAATTACCCATACATATGTTTTGCAAATAAAAAGTTTTAATTAAAAAAATTAAAAAATGGGTGCTATATTTAAAAAAACAAAAACAAAAACAAAAAAACACAATGAGATGTTTCAAACCAGTTCCAGTTGTTCAGTGATGAAGAAAGCCATATACATCCAGGGAGAGGCCTGTGGGATCTAAGGGTGGACCACAACATAGCATTTTCACACTATTGATGTTTGCTTGCATTATCTTTTCCCTATCAGGTTTTTTTTTCCTGTAGATCCGAATTTTTTTTGTACAGCAAGATAACTATATAAATATGTATACACATATTCGTTTTATCAAGTATTTTAACATAATTAACATGTATTAGACTTCCTGCCATCTAGGGGAGGGGGTGAGGGGAAGGAGGGAGAAATTTGTAACAGAAAGCTTTGCGAGGGTCAATGATGCAAAATTACCCATGCATATGGTTTGCAAATAAAAAGATTTAATTAAAATTTAAAAAGGAAACTTTTCCTTACATAATTAAGATCCTGAAATATTTTAAAGTAAAATATTCATATGATTGAGAAATTTATTTCCTTACTTTCACTAAAGAACTGGAGACTATGGGTATAGACTGCTATATTGTCGAATGGAACTGATATGTTGGCCAGTTTTAATAAGCTGCTTTTTTCCTCCTCTTTTAAAAATATTTACAACAAGGAAATACTTGTTTGGGAGAGGAGAAGAAAAGATACATTTGAAAATAAATAAGATATTAAAAAGCCATTGCAATTTAAAAAAAAAATAAAACACTCATCTGTCTATGAAACAATGGCAGATCTGTCAAAAATTTGTAAGTGCTTAGATTTTAGCATAACCCTAATTTCTAGCCAAAGCCTGGGATATTTTGCATGAACCTTTCCAAACTGGTAGAAATTATGTTAATGTAGTACACTACGATGAGAAGGAGGTGATATAGGAGCTTTAAAAAGCTTTTTAAAAAATGTTCTTTTTCTTACTTGGGAGACACCCTGCACAGTGAGACTCTGTTGGAGATCAATTCCAGAAGCAGAGAGAAAGAGGCAGAGTCTGGAAGCAATATAAATGCAGAGGAAGCCAGTTTCACAATTAATCCCTCATTTCCAACTAGTCTTCTTATAAATTTCAGGGAATTTTTTCTTCAGTGAGAGCAGAGTCTCTGTAACTTCCTTCCTTCCTTCCTTCCTTTCTCTCTTTCCTTTCGTTTTTCCTTTCCTTTTTCCTTTCCTTTCCTCTTTCCTTTCCTTTCCTTTCCTTCTCTCTTTCCTTCCTCTTTCCTTTCCTTTTCTTCCCTCTTTCCTTTCCTCTTTCTTTTCCTTTTTCTTTTCCTTCTTTCCTTCCTTCCTTTCTTCATTCCTTTCTTCCTTCCTTCCCTCTCTCCTTCCCTCTTTTTTCTTTCTTTCTTTCTTTCACTTCTCTTTCTCTCCCTCTCTTTCTCTGTCTCTCTGTGTGTCTCTCTCTCCCCTGAGACACCTTGTTCCCAGAAAGAGAATGTATTTTTACCCTCCCACACCATGTATTTTCAGGTATATTCCAAGCTAGAAGTTCTTTTTTTAAAAAAAAATTTTAAAGTTCATTGACCTCAAGTTAAAAACTCCTGTTTTAATATAAATTCTTCTATATAATTTTATAATTTATATTTTATGATATGCAGCATATAATTTTTCTATGTAATTTTATAATTTTAATATAATTTCTTTTATCGCTGTTTAGTCTTTGCTTGGATAAATGGATTTACTTCACTATATAGAATGATTTTTTACATAATTAGCATTTGTTGGAAAGGAATCAAATTGGTAAATGTAAGCTAAAACCTTTCCTTTTTTTTTTTTTTTTGAATAGTCATCAGGGAAGTTAGCAGCATTTTTTTTTCCTGACCCAATTGTGCCCTAGACCAGCTATAGTTAGGAAGGAAATTAGATGTAATTCCAATCCAGTAATCCTCTGATTTCAGAGAGGCCTAGAGGGATTACCAGAATTGATGCTAAATGCAATGAGCAGAACCAGGAGATCATTATACATGGCAACAATAAGACTATATGATGATCAATTCTGGTGGACATGGTTCTCTTCAACAATGAGATGTTTCAAACCAGTTCCAATTGTTAAGTGATAAAGAAAGCCATATATACCCAGGGAGAGGCTATGGCAACTGAGTGTAGACCACAACATAGCATTTTCATGCTTTCTGTTGATGTTTGCTTGCATTTTGTTTTCCTTCTCAGGTTTTTTTCTATCTAGATTTGATTTTTCTTGTGCAGCAAGATAACTGTATAAATACATATACATATATTGAATTTGTCATATATTTTGACATAGTTAACATGTATTGGACTACCTGCCATCTAGGGGAGGGGGTAAGGGGAAGGAGGGAAAAATTTGGAACAGAGAGTTTTGCAAGAGTCAATATTGAAAAATCACCCATGCATATGTTTTACAAATAAAAATTTAAAAAAAATACAACAATCCTCCATTAAAGACTGAAACAGATATAGACTGGCCTTGTTACCCTTCTTCCTATTCCCCTCAAGACAGGAGGTACAGTATCCCTTGGAGTAGGGTCAATATGATTCTAGAGCTATATTTATCGATGCCTCCCTTGAGTCACATTTAGATAACCATGTGAACACATATATCTTACATGGACACTCAGAGACTTTCTATTAGTAATCCTGCTCCCTTTCCCCATCCTTCTCTGTAGAGGCAAAAGGAGAGAAAAGGAGATAGTTATCTTTTTTTTTCTTTTCCCATCTTTCTATCTATTCTTCCCTAGGGCCACTTTGACTCCTGAGTCTACCTTGACTTGAGATGCTCCCTCTATTTCACTGGCCAGCCTGTTCTACATAATAGTTTCTCACACTAGTGGTGCTATAGCTTCTATAAAAGAGAGTTTACTGACCTTAACTTCCCCCATTTCAAGGTTCTAACTCAAAAAAGGGAAGCTCTTTTTCTGGTCTTCCTGCCCTTGTATTGACATTATTTCTTCTCTTTGTTCGCAATACTTCAACAAATCATTTCTAGCACTTCTTCCAAAATCAATGTGTAATACCTTATTTGACCAATCTTTGAGGAGAATTGCAAGAAGCTTGTTATAAGGGAGAGATTTTGGAAACTAGAAATATTCAGTGAAACGCACACAGGATCAGATGCAAACAAGGACCCCTGAAGCCTATTCTCATTGGCTCAGCAATAGCAGCCCCCAGTGAGTAGAGCCAACTGCTGGGGCTCAGGTTCTTACTTTCTGAAAATTATGAATTCCTTCATCAATGATCAGTCAATAAGGCATTGATTAAACACCTACTATGCTCTACGTAAAATATGTGGCAAATATAAAGGATACTCTGCCCAAAACTGGAATGGCCTGACTACTCTCTACATACTCAACACACACACACACACACACACACACACACACACACACACACACACAGAGTTTTTAGTCCCCAAAGTAGGGCAGTTTAAAAAAAATGTTAATATCCTTGTGACTTAATTCTTTAGGTTGTTCTTATATAAAGTACCCAACATATAAAGTACCTTACATGAAGTTAAAGGAGAAATTTGTGATTTGATAAATGTGATATATTTTGGGAAAAGAGTGTCTGAAGAGGCTAAGGATAATTGGTATGTATGTACCACAAAAGGAAATATGAACATATGACTTCTGAGCTAGTCCATAAACTTATAATCCTCTATAGCCTTCCACACTCATCCATTGCCAGATCCATATTGTAATCTTTTGAACTTAGTTGGGTAGGACTTGTCAGTATATGCTTAGATTTTGAAAATGTGCAGGCCCTGAAAGTAAAGGCAGTGGGCATGAATAACTCAGTCCTTAGGGAAGTGGTCTTCATCCATTATGTGTTACTTCTTATCCAGGATATCCAATGTAGTTTTAAGCCCTTAAAATTTAAAGAACTTGTACCAACTATACACAGTGCCAAGCTATTAAAGTTTAACACTGCATTAAGATTTTGGGATCCCCTATATATTGATAAGGTCCTACTGCCTTGCACACAATAATTGGAAATCAAGGGTCCTGAGTGATACATAGAATTACCAGTTACCAAGCTTATTGGAAAAAGGGCTGCTGATTGACATCTATTCCTGTGTATCCTTGAATTAAATCTCTCATGTAATCCAATTTTTGCACTTTCTTATTCAAATCCAAGTACTAACCAATTAGTCTATCTGGCCAAATAATGATATATTAGAGTATGATTTTATTGGAGTCTTGTATTATCTATGTGGGGAGTAGAGTATAAAATATATATCCATGTAGACATTGTATAATAATTTTTTATGGAATACAACAAGCATTTCCATAATGTAGTACAATTTTAAAAGATGGCTGTACATGAAACTGCAAATACTGCATACAATTTGCTATTCATTTCAAATTCACAACAAAATTACCATATAAATTTCTTTTTTCCTTCCCTCTCCCTCCCCAGAGATAACTACTAATAAATACAAATAGGTGTATGTGTGTGTATATAAATTTAGATATACATATATATACATACACATAAGTGTGTATGCATACACACATAATTATTCTCTACATATTTCTATTTATCAGTTCTTATTTTGGATAGAGATGGTATCTTTATTCATATATTCTTTATAATTGATTTGGGTATTTGAAATAGATGGTTTAATATAATAATTTATTTAAAAAAACAGCAAAAAGTGAAATATTGAAATAAATACTATTTAATTTAAATTCTGGGGATTAGTAAATTCTCTGACTTCCATTTGTATGCTTACATAAATTGATGTGATCTAAAATAAATAAATAAATAATAAAATAAATTGATGTGATCTGTTGAACTGTTGATCACTGAATAATCAGATAAGACTCTATGAGATGTATTAGGAGTATAAGAAATGATTTATGATCTCAGGGAACTCAAAGGCGCACAGGGATGGTATGGGGCATCACAAAAAAATTAGCACTTTCCCTTCTGTTTCTTTTTATAAATAAGAAAGCCAGAAAATAAGTAGGAAAGAGACATGTAAAAATCAATCATCTAATTACAGATGACAAGCATAAAATATTTTTATTTATATTTTCTGTTTCTAGCATCACCATATTATCCCATGTTTGATTCCCTTTCTCCTTTCCAGAAAGCCATCCTCTATGATGAATTGTATTTGGAGACAAAAAAGAAGGGAAAAATAACACGATTGATTGATATGTTGAAAAAGTCCAAAAATATGTGCCACAAATATTACCTGTGAGCTCCCACCTCCATGAAGGAATAGGTTGGGGGTGTCTTCTCATATCTCTTAAATTGAGCTATGTAATTTTGTTACAATTATTTTTAATTTTTTTAGTATGTCATTGTTCTTTCCTTTTACTTGTAACTATCGTGTATATTATTTTCTTGGCTCAGTTGACTTCACTCTGTATCAGTTCTTGTAAATCTTTCCATATTTCTCTATTTATCAAATAAATCATTTCTTACAGCATTGTAGTATACCATCACATTCACAAACCACAATTTATTTAACCATTCTCCAATTGATGGGCATCTACTTTGTGTCCAATTTTTAAGATAAATGTATTCTAAGTTTTTGCCTTGCCACACTGGTCCTTTCCAAGCCCCATTTCAGTCTGAAAGGGGAAAGGAGATGTCACATAAGACAGTCCATAAGACAGCACTTGAAAACCTGTCATATTACAATGAAATTAGACCTAGTCAGTTTCACCCCAGAAGCCAGAACTAGGAGAGATGGGTGAAAATTGCAAAGAGCCAGATTTAGATTTGACATAAGAAAGCTCTTCCTACCAACCCATTCTTTCCAAAATGCAAAGGGACTGCTTTTAGAAGTAATGGATTCCCACTTATTGAAGAACCTCAGGTAAAGGCTATGTGACCAGTTTCATGATATGTTGCATATGGAATTCTTACTCAGTTATGGAATGAACTAGGTAGCCATCAAAATCCCTTCTTCTTCTGAAATTCTTTGATTATGTAAAAAACTGTAGCCTGCTTTAACTTTCATGATACTTGATTTTATAATTCGACGATGACTAAGTAGATTTCCTTTCAAAGTAATAATATTAACAATACAAAATATTAATAATAACTGTTTGTAAGATTGAATTCTCTGAAGATGAAATCTACCTTGTGTCTGTGAGAGAGTCAGTGTGGTAGAGAGGACAAGGGCTGGTCCTGGAGTCACCTGGATGTACATGTTTGAAGCTTCTTTGACTTCTTTACTATGCCCCAGGAAACTCATTACAAGGGAAACCTCCTCATTCTGCAAAATCCTATTGGTTCCCTAGCCTTGGTTCTCTTTCTCATCACCACCCTTGGATCTCTCTAATGGAAGGCAAGGAAGGAGGGAGTTGAAGCCAGGAAATACAAAACTTACATTTAAAGAAAGAGCTTATCTCAGAATATTTCCTCAATTCTTACCTGGATGAACTACTTGGAAACATCTCTGATTTCCATCATACTTTTCAATTGGGTACCTTCTTCGGCCTCTTCCAAAACCCTTCTCCCCACTTTGTAGCTTCTTTTTAGGTGTTTTCTTCCCCCCATTAGATTATGAATTCTTTGAGGGCTGGGATTGTGTTTTTTTTGTTTGTTTCTTTTTGTATCCCCAGTGCTTATAGTATAATGCCTGGCACATAGCAGGCACTTAATAAATGTTTATTGATTGGTTGATTGATTAAAATCAGAGGACTTGATTCATACATCACCTTTACCATTTAACAGCCATATGACTTTGGGCAAGTCATTGTGTTTTTCTGGATTTCCATTTCCTCATTTGAAGATAATCACTACCTAGAGGAACACAAAGAGAGAGAGAGAGACAAAGAGATAAAGACAGAGAGAAAAGAGAAAGACACTGTGAATCAAAGACATGGAGAGAAACAGAGACAGATTACTTTCTTCATGAGAGGTCTCTTGTAACAAAGTAAAACAATAAACAAAACTAAAAAATGCAGTGATCTCATATGAAAATGCATGTAGGGTTCCACATCTGTAGCACCATGCTCCCACTTGTTTTTATAAATGAACAGAAATTTATTTTCTCTCTCTTGCATTTCCCACATTTGGGAAAAAAAAAGAAAAAGAAAATTTCTTCTAGCAAATATGCATAGTCAAGCAAAACAAATCCTCCAGTGGCAAAAATACATATACCTTGTTCAGTCCCAAAAATGTTTTACCTCTCTGTAATGGATAGAATGTTTCACTCAGAATCATTTGTATAATTTTAGGACAAAGCATCTTTAGGCTTATGAAAAAGAACTTTCCAATAGAACATCAAAATGACAGCAAAAATTGATCTCTGAGGGGAGGAGGCCTGGCTATACTGGGTCATTGCCTGCATCCCTGAAATTGGCTGCTATTCTTGAAGTCATTCAATCAATAGTCTTGATTATATTCATACAATGAAGGAGAAAAAATGGAAGGGTCTCCTGATTTCCTACTCAAACTCAGGAGAAAGGACGAATACATGAATACATTAAGGAAGAATCAGCCCTAAATTATTTTCTAGAGAAATATCAGACCAGTTAATTTTATTGTCTTAAAAGTCTTTATTGTCTAAAAAAGTAAAATCACATTCAAATCAATATCTGTATTGAGAATTCCTATGAAGTTAGAATAGAAGTAGATCTCTACCAGCCTGGATGTGAACTTTATGAAGGTAAGATTCATGCATTAATCATCTTTTTTTCTTTATCTTTCCATCTTCCTCCAGCATCTAAATAGGGTCTTATATACAATCAATCAATCACCTAAATAGAAATAATTCTTACTTTAAAAATATTGTTAATGGATAATAAAAGAATCTTCCTTTTTATATATGTGTCCCACAAACTCCTTCATGCCAAGATCTATATTAGGTATTATGAATAAATCAAAGATTCCTGCTTACTTTCTAGCTTGGAGATAAAACATCAACATATGGAATTAAGCAATTATGTCTAGGGTCTAATGAATGACTGAAATAGTAGAGCTCTGTAAAAATTTTAAGATGGCATTGTCATTGTTATAATACAATGTAGCATGAAAATAGAGGGGAGCAAACTTTGTGGAGAAGGAACCTACCAGTCTCACCAGCACCAGCTGACCAACTACCAGGGACTGAGTAGGAAAAGCAGCCTAGCCTAAACAGCAGCATCTCTCAACAATCTGATGGAGACAGCCCAGGACTCTGAAATCAAAAGACTCAGATACCACCTGATGTCTTCCCTGATGTAACTTACTCTCTTTCCCGGTTAGGAAGAAGCTGTTATCAGATAATTCTCAGACTACCTATGAAAGAATTCTTTAGCAACCACTATTACTAATCCCCTAATCTCTGGGTATTTTCAAATAATCTTTTGAGATATTGATTAGCATACCTTTAGGCAGGGTTTAGACCTAGTCAGCCAGATCTAGCCCCTGATTCCTCCCTCTGAGTTCCAGCCTTTATTTCTCTGATTTCCCTGATTAAACCCTCAAGGTTTAATTTCCTCTATAAAAGATCTTCTTATGATGGAGAACTTTGTTAAATTCTCCTCAAGATTAAGCCCACTAAGTTCTCTCTCTCTCTCTCTCTCTCTCTCTCTCTCTCTCTCTCTCTCTCTCTCTCTTTC
>JAJPUD010008275.1:43176-92453 GCA_023553655.1 Myrmecobius fasciatus
TCTCTCTCTCTCTTTCACTGCCTACCCTCTAATGATGGCATTCTCCTTACTCTGGATAACTCTGGTCACTCTAACCTGCCAGATACAGGTTTTCTCCCACCTCATGGAGAATTCCCTTTCTCCTGATTAGTTATGAGTTCCCCTGGGGAACTTGTCTTTTTCTTTAGTCTAACTATATGCTCTCCTAATTCAATTCCACATTTAGCATTCCTAGTGTCTACTGAATCCTTTAGTTTCATCTGTAACCCCTTTCCCAAAGTAAATCTACCTTTTTCACCAAAGAGAATGACCCTTGTAAATTTATTGCATGTTTATTTGAACTAGGTATTGCTATCTGGACCATATAACCCCCACTCCTATCTCTTTTTTGTATTGCCTGCCTCCATTAGGCTTAAGGTCCTTGAGGGTAGGGAGTTTCTTTCCTTTATTTATTGTATTCCCAATACTTATCACAGTGCCTGAAACTTAGTAGTCAAGTAGCATAAAAGCATGTACAGAAGTAAAAGTGGCAGATAATGGGAGTAATACAAACCTAGTGTTTGCCAATCATAAATGAGCATAAATCAAGAAGATAATGGATTCAAATGTAGAGGATAATTATCATTGAATTAATAAAGGGAAGAAAAGTACATCCAGGAGAGTACATTCAGTAGAGGGATTATGGTTGGCATGTCTTCAGTAGTAATAGTACTTGGAGTTCTCAAGAGAGGACAAAAAAACAGGATGAAAGACAAAGTGAAAGACAGAATGGTGAAAGGTTATAAAGGAATTTCAGAGTTTATGAACATGAAATTACAATGAATATGGGTGATAGCAAAAATCAAAGATACGATAATCTCCATATATAGCTTTGTGGTGTGGGGGACTAGGTCATGGATCAACATAATAAGAGCTAGTATTTATAAATCAGTTTACATTTTACAAAGCGCTTTGCAAATATTATTTTACTTTGTCCTCACAGTAACCTCAAGAGGTCAATACTATTTTTTTTATTTTTAACAGTTGTCTTTTTTATTAAAGACTTTTATTTTCAAAACATATGCACAGATAATTTTCAACATTCACCCTTGCAAAACCTTGTGTTCCAAATTTTTTCCCTCCTTTCCCTACCTCCTTTCCTAGAGAGCAAGTAATCCAATATATATTAAACATGTCCAATTTTTCTATAATTATTTACACATTTATCATACTGTACAAGAAAAATCAGATCAAAAAAGGAAGAAAATGAGGAAGAAAACAAAATGCAAGCAAACAACAACAAAAAAATGAAAATACTATGTTGTGATCCACACTCAGTTCCTACAGTCCTCTGTCTGGGTGCAGATGGCTCTCTTCACAAGACCATTGGAATTGGTCTGAATTACCTCATTGTTGAAGAGAGCCACATTCATCAGAATTGATCATGGTATAATCTTACTGTTGCTGTATACAATTATTTCCTGATTCTGCTCACTTCACTTAGCAGCAGTTCATGTAAGTCTCTCCAGGCTTCTCTGAAATCATCCTGCTGATTGTTTCTTACAGAACAATAAAATTCCATAACATTCATATACCATAACTTATTCAGACATTCTCCAATTGATGGGCATCCATTCAGTTTCCAGTTTCTTGTCACTACAAAAAGGGCTACCACAAAATTTTTGCAAAGGTGGGTCCCCTTTACCTCCTTTATGATCTTTTTGAGATATAAGTCTAGTAAAGCCACTGCTGGATCAAAGGGTATTCACAGCTTAATAGCTCTTTGGGCATAGTTCTAAATTGCTTTCCAGAATGGTTAAATTAGTTCACAATTCCACCAACAATGTATTACTATCCCAGTTTTCCCAGATCCCCTTCAACATTCATCATTATCTTTTCCTGTCATCTTAGCCAATCTGAGATGTGTGTACCTTAGAATTTGTTTATAATATCACTCTTTGTGTCTAAATCATGAACCCATTACAACTTTATCTTGTTATAGGGCATGTGAGTTAATGCCTAGTTTCTGCCAAACTAATTTCTAATTTCCCCAGCAATTTTTGTCAAATTGTGAGTTCTTATCTCAGAAGCTGGGATCTTTGAGTTTATCAAATACTAGATTACTATAGTCATTAATAATTGTATCTTGTGAACATAACCTATTCCACTGATCGACTACTCTCTTTCTTAGCCAGTACAAAATGGTTTTCATGACCACTGCTTTATAATATTGTTTTAGGTCTGGCACAGGTAGGCCACCTTCATTGACATTTTTTTTCATTAATTCCCTTGAAATTCTTGATCTTTTATTCTTCTAGATGAACTTTGATATTACTTTTTCTAGTTTGTAAAATAATTTCTTGGGAGTTCGATTGATATGGCACTGAATAAGTAAATTTATGTAGTATTGTCTTTTTTATTATATTGGCTCGGCCTACCTATGAGCATTAATTATTTTCCCAATTGATTAGATCTGACTTTATTTGTGTAGAAAGTGTTTTGTAATTGTGTTCATATAGTTCCTGACTTTGCCTTAGCAGGTAAACTCCCAAATATTTTATATTATCAACAGTTATTTTAAATGGAATTTCTCTTTGTATCTCTTTCTGCTGGGCTTTGTTGGTAATATATAAAATTTTATTATTATGTGGATTTATTTTGTATCCTGCAATGTTGATAAAGTTGTGAATTGTTTCTTGTAATTTTTAGTTGATTCTCTAAATATTTCATCATAACATATGCAAAGAGTGATAATTTGGTTTCCTTATTACAAACTCTAATTCCTTTAATTTCTTTTTCTTCTCTTGTTGCCAGTGCTAACATTTCTAATACAATATTGAATATAATGGTGATAGTGAGCACCCTTGTTTCACTCCTGATATTACTGGGAATGGTTCTAATTTATCCACATTACATATGATGCTTGCTGATGGTTTTATATAGATGTTACTGATCATTTTAAGGAAAACTCCATTTATTCCTATACTTCCTAGTGTTTTTGACAGGAATGGGTGTTGGATTTTGTCAAATGCTTTTTTTGTATCTATTGAGATAATCATGTGATTTTTGTTTGGTTGGTTATAGATGTAGTCAATTATGCTCATAGTTTTCCTAATATTGAACCAGACCTGCATTCCTATAACAGATTCCTATAACAAATCCTACTTGGTCATGTGAATTATCCTGGAGATAACTTGCTGTTATCTCTTTGCTAATATTTTGTTTAAAATTTTTGTAACAATATTCATTAAGGAAATTGGTCTATAATTTTCTTTCTCTGTTTTGACTCTACCTGGTTTAGGTATCAGCACCATATCTGTGTCATAAAAAAAATGGTAGGACTCCTTCTTTCCTTATTTTTCCAAATGGTTTGCATAATATTGGAATTAATTGCTCTTTAAATGTTTGGTAGAAATCACATGTAAATCAATCTGGCTCTGGAGATATTTTTTTTAGGGAGTTGATTAATAACTTGTTCAATTTCTTTTTCTAAAATGGGATTATTTATGCAATTTATTTCCTCTTCTGTTAATCTGGGCAATCTATATTTTTGCAAGTATTCATCCAATTCACTTAGATTATAAGATTTATTGACATATAGTTAGGCAAAATAGCTCCCAATTATTGCTCTAATTTCCTCTTCATTAGTGGAAAATTCACCCTTTTCAATTTTTGATACTAACAATTTGATTTTCTTGTTTCCTTTTTTTGATTAAACTAACTAAAGTTTTATCGATTTTGTTGGTTTTTTCATAAAACATTTAAGGAGTAGGGTTGAAAGGGGTCTGAACAAGAGAGCAGTCGATAAGAGACTACAAATGGAACATCTATTTCAGGAACCAATAAAGAATGGGAAGAGTGTGGAAAACATGTGACAGATAGACTGACAGACAGACAGACAGATAGATAGATAGATAGATAGGTATATAAACAGATAGATGATAGAAAGGAGAGGAAAAGAACAATATAAGACATGCAAATAAATTTGGGGTAGATTATGGAAGACTTTGAATATCAGTCTACATAGCTGGGACTTAATCAGATAAATTATATGTAGAGTGTTTTTTAATGTAAAAAATGTGTTGAGCCCCAATATGATTGCAGCTTTATTTTTATTATTTATCAATCAAGAAAATACATAATTGGGCAGCTAGGTGGCGCAGTGGATAGAGCACCAGCCCTGAAGTCAGGAGGACCTGAGTTCAAATCTGGTCTCAGACACGTAACAGCTGTGTGACCCTGGGCAAGTCACTTAACCCCAATTGCCTCAGCAAAAAAATAAACAAAAAAAAAAAGAAATAACATAATTACAGACTATTGCTTGGTACAAGTATGGATTCATAGAATTGTGTAATAACCCTATCAGAATAATTCTCTCCAGTATGGAAACATTGCTGTAGACAATATGCAGCACTGAACTTTTTTTTTTTAGTACAGTTGAGACACAGTACATGGTACATAGATATTTTGAGATAATTCATCTGTATATAGAATGATTAGTGTGGGAAAGGGACTAGAGATAAGCAGACTAGTTAAGAATAAGAATCTAATGTAATAATGCAGGTGTGAGATGATTAACCTTTATGTAAGAGTACTGACAGTGGGAAGAAACAAAAGCAAATGATAAAGGTCAAAAAGGAAGAATTGAAGACATGAGAATAGAGGATCAGTACTTGAAATTATTATAACCAAAACTCCCAGTTTTTTCCTCAAGTCAAAAGAAAATTTATTTAGCAACACATACCTACCAGGGAATTCACAAGGAAGAAACCTCATTCCATCCATCTGAAAATGAGATGACTGTTTTTTTTTTCCTTTAAAACATTCTGTTTTTTAAATTTCTAGTTAGCTTTACAAATATAGCACAGAAAATTCTTTTCTTCTATTGTTGACTTTACAAAGAGGCAGGTCAAATTGTTTTTCTCTGTTGTAGAGAGTGGTGAGTCCAAATTCAGAGAAGTCAACAAGATTGTTTTGCCTATAACAACAGTTTAGTACTGAAATGGACTTTCTCATATCTAAAAAGGAAAATACAAGGCACTGGATGTAGCAAGTGAATAATAAGATATATTGAATGAAGAACTGGCTCTTTTGGGAGAAACTATGAAGATCACCCCCCACTTAGTAGTACTTTACTTTTTCCAATTACATGTAGAAATAGTTTTCAACATTTACTTTTATAAGATTTTGATTTCCAATTTTTTCTCCCTTCCTTTTCTCCTCCTTTCCCAAGATGCCAAGCAATCTGATATGTTATATACATACAATCATATTAAATATATTTCTATATTAGTCATATTGTGAAAGAAGAATCAGAACAAAAGAAAAAACATGAGAAAGAAAAAAAAACAACAACAAAGTAAAAATAGTGTTCTTTAATCTGCATTCAGAATTCATAGTTTTTTCTCTATATGTGGATAGAACTTTCTACCATGAGTCTTTTGGAATTGTCTTAGATCATTATATTGCTAACAAGAGTAAATTCCAACAAAGCTGATAATTGCAAAATGTTGCTGTTACTAAATACAATGTTCTCCTGGTTCTGCTAGTTTCACTCAGTATCAGTTCATGTAAATCTTTCTAGATTTTTCTGAAATCCACATGCTCATCATTTCTTAGGGAACAATAGTGTTCCATTATGTTCATATACCACAATTTGTTCAGTCATTCCCTAATTGATGGGCATCTCCTTGATTTTCAATTCTTTGCTATCACAAAGAGAGCTACTTATAAACATTTTTGTACATGTGGTTCTTTTCCCCTTTTTATGATCTCTTTTAAGATTTTTATGAAACAGATCTGGTAGTGGTTTTGCTGGATCAAAGAGCATGCAGTTTTATAGTCCTTTGGGCATACTTCCAAATTGCTTTATGAAGATGTTTTAATTTCTAGTTTGGGGGGACAATGCATTAAATGAGAGCTTATTAAATCAGTAAATATTCTTTAGGCTCAGGCTACAAGAAATTATTAAATACTTATTCTTCCTTTTCACTTATTCCTTATATCTCATCAATCATCAATTTTTGTCAATTCTTATACAATTTCCTATTTCCTTGTTTTCTGCTTTCAGTGCCACCACTTCAATCCAGACCTACTTCCACTTTATGTGTATGTATTGTTGCAGAGCCTCCTAATTGGTTTTCAACCTATCAGTCTAAACATCACTTTTTAAAAAAGAAGTATTTATACTATCCTAAGTTCTGGCAATTCAAAGAAAAGTATTTGCCTTTTAAGAATTCATATTCTAATTGGGGAGACAACATGCAAAAAATTATTTACAAATGGGAAATAACCTCAAAGGGAAGGCCCAGCAGAAGAGGCCAGGAAGTGATTCTTCATGGCACCATCATTTATTTTCCTAAAATACTGTTTTAATTATCAGTCACTTATTAAGAAACTTCTGATAGTTCCCTGTTCTCTATCAAAGAAAAATCTAAATTCCATAGTTTGATATTTAGGATTTTCTACAATCTAGTTCCATTGACTTTTCTAACTTCTCTCAACGTCGCAGAAATTCTTCACTTCAGCCAAACTGGCCTGAAAACACCCTATGTTTTCTTCTCTGTCTTTGCCTTTGTAGTATGTGCTAAATATTTTGCCCCAGGATTCAGAAGATCCCATCTTTAGTTCACCATCTACCTCTAATGAGCAAAATCATTTAACCTTTCTTCCTCCATCCCTTATTGTGAGGATTAAATTAAATATATTGTAGGATTCATTTCTAGTTCTGAAATTCTATAACACACTTCTCTTTCTTCTACCACTTTCTTCTGTAGCTCTTTCTTCCTCACATACTGCCCCATCTCTAAGAGTCCTTTAACATTTTTAAAATGCCTAGTTAAAAGCTAGCTTCCTAACCACTTCAGCCATAAGGGTATTTCCTCTTTTTGAACTCCTATATAGTAATTATTATTAGTACCATTCACAAAACATTTTACACCGTTTTGCATTAGAACTATTTGTGTAGCCATCCTCCAATTGATATATGGTCAAAAGATATGAACAGACAATTTTCAGATGAAATCAAAACCATTTCTAGTCATATGAAAAGGTGCTCTAAATCACTATTGATCAGAGAAATGCAAATTAAGACATCTCTGAGGTACCACTACACACCTCTCAGATTGGCTTAGATGACAGGAAAAGAAAATGATGAATGTTGAAGGGGATGTGGGAAAACTGGGACACTAATACATTGTTGGGAGAGTTGTGAAATGATTCAACCATTCTGGACAGCAATTTGGAGCTATGTCCAAAGGCTATAAAACTGCAAACCCTTTGCTCCAACAGTGTCTCTACTGAGCTTGTATCCCAAAAAGATCATTAAAAAAAGGACCTGTGTATGCAAAAAATGTTTATAGTAGCCCTTTTTGTAGTGGCAAGAAACTGGAAACTGAGTGGATGCGCATCAGTTGGGGAATGGCTGAATAAGTTAAAGTATAAGAATGTTATGGAATATTTTTATTCTATAAGAAAGGATCAACAGGATGACTTCAGAAAGGGCTGGAGAAACTTACATGAATCGATGATAAATGAAGTGAATAAAATCAAGAGAACGTTGTACACAGTGACAGCAAGATTATATGATGATCAACTCTGATGGATGCAGCTTTTTTCAACAATGAGGTGATTCATGTCAGTTTCAATAAACTTATGATGAAGAGAGCCACCAAAAAGTAGACTGTGGGGACTGAGTGTGGATCATAACATAATATTTTCACCTTTTCTGTTGTTATTTGCTTGCCTTTTTTTCTTTCTCATTTTTTTCCTTTTTGATCTGATTTTTCTTGTGCAGCATGATAAATGTGGAAATATGTATAACAGAATTGCATATGTTTAACATAGATTACTTGCTGTCTTAGAGAATGGGGTGGCGCAAAGGGAGGGAGAAAAATTTGGAACAAGATTTTGCAAGGGTGAATGTTAAAAATTATCTTTGTATATATTTTGAAAATAAAATAGCATTATTTTTAAAAAAGAACTATTTGTGTGTGGTATCACTTTTCTTTAATAAGATAAGCTCCTAAAAGGCAGAGTCCCTGTCTTGATTATTATTATCCCCCACAAAATCTAGTCGTTTATATACAATGGACATTTTTAATGATACACAACAGATGCTTATCAAATATTTGTTAAATGGTGCTTAATGAATATTTGATATTCTTCCCTCAAAACAAACGAAGATAAAGAGAAAGAAAAAAAGCACAGGAAAAAAGTGATATAATATTTCAAATTTATTACAATATACAGAGTTCCAAATTTTATTCTCAGATTATGCAGAGAGTATTTTACAATCTTGAAAGAATCAATGGAAGCAAAGTATGAGGGAAGAAATGAAATTTCCTGGAGCAAATAATATAATCCATTGTATTAAAATACAATAAAACCATAAAATGGTAAATAAAGGTAATTTGTGCATTTAGAAATCCATTATAGATTTAGCCCCTTCCAGGAATCACAAATTCTAAGCAAAAACTTGTAGCTGACAAACCCACAGATAAGTTTGTTTAAAATCAAACATAATGAAATACTGAAAAGTCAGACATCCTACTAGATAGAACATCTTTATATGATTCAAGAGATTTGGATCCTGTCCCTACCAATTTAAGTCTAGACAAGTTTCTCACCTAACAATATTCATAGTGGATTAGTGATTCTCTTATTTAATGGAAGATGTAATCTATGATTTTTTCAATATCTGAAAATCACTATTCCCCAACTTCCTCTTCATTTGATTTTGAATCTATTTCTAATCAAACTAAAACAATGTTTTCTTTCTTCTTCTCAACCAAAGTTGCCACCTTTGCATGCCTATATATATCTTATAGAAAGAACAATGCAGGCAATTGAGGAGAAAGTAAGTAGGTACGGGAGGCAAGATCTGAGAAAAGCATGTAAGAAAAGTAATATTTTCTTTTTCACTTTCGCCTTCTTTAAGATCTCTGCTTTTCACAATTTAGAACTTTAGGATATCTGAGAGTGAAGACCACAGCATTTTATTATTATAATTTACTAACAACCTCCATATGACTGAATCAATAGTTATATAACACTCAGACACATGGCATTCTATAAAACTTGCTGTAATATACCATTGATATTGAGTTGGCTGGAGAGGGATTGGTTCTTTGACCCCTGTATCTTTTCCTATGCCCCTCAAGATAAGATCCTCTTTCTCTGTCATATCCACACCCTCTAAATTTTGTATTGTAAGTGAATCATATTCTTATACATAATTTTGAAACAAGGGAACTTGAGAATTTGGCAAGAATAAAGGCACAAGGCCATGGCAAACAATGACTTTAAGTCATAGAATCACAGACATACAGGAAAAATACAATCTAGTTAATCTGACACAATTCACTAAATTTGCAATAAACCAGTTTTTATTGTAACCAGTATTTATTTATTTTATAGATAGGTAGCATATCTATTTAGTAATCAAAATCAATTCGAGGTATAAAATTATTATCCAAAATTGGATGTAAATAAGTCTAGAAAAATTCAGAATTTTCTGATTTCAACTTGTTTTTGACCCAAGTATACCCATAGTTTGAAAACTAATTCTGATTGTCTAACATTATCTTGAATTTATGAAAATTAGAATTTTTAGAAAGGAGACCTTTTTAAAAATTATTTCATGTTTTATTTTTGTTCAGTTATAGGTAAAAACAATTTTTAACATTTGTTTTTAAAACTGAATTCCAAATTCTCTTCTTCCTTCTCCTTCCCCCCCCCTCTATCCTCCACATTGAGAAGGCAAGTAATTTGATATAGGTTATACATATGTAGTCATGCACAACATTTCCATATTAGTCATGCTGTGAAAGAAAACATAGACCAAAAAGCAAAAAACCAAACTTCAAGAAAAATAGGTGTTTCAATATGTATTCAGACACCCTCAGTTCCTTCTTTGAGGATGGATAGCATTTTTCATCATAAGTCCTTCAGAGATATCTTGGATCATACATTTTACTTTGCATCAACTCATATAAGTGAAAGGGACAGATAACATTCAGGGTGAATGTCAATCCTTCAGAATTTTTTTGGGGGGGCAGCTAAGTGGCGCAGTGGATAGAGCACCAACCCTAAAGTCAGGAGCACCAACCCTGAGTTCAAGTGTGATCTCAGACACTTAACATGGCCTAGCTGTGTGACCCTGGACAAGTTACTTAACCCTAATCGACTCAGCCAGGAAAAAAAAAATCCTAGGCAGAACTTTTTTTTTTTTTTTTTAAAGTGCCATAACACTGTGGAGATCTCAAAGGAGATTAAAGCTAAAAGCCACAAAAACTATCTTCTAAAGAGGATACTTTTTTTTTGAGAGATACAATTAATTATTCTGTGGCATTAGCATTTGAATGCTTACATAATCATTTTTCTCTGATTGCTTTTATTTAAAAAAACAACATAAGACATAAACAGGTTTACTCACATTTAAGCACCTTCCCTTTTATTTGCATTCATTTGCTTCCAAAGTTACCTCTAAAAGATATCTGAATAGTGGATATAACTGTCAGCGTAAAATCACTGTGAGCACTGAAGTCTGTTAGCCCAGTAACAAAAGGTAATTTCTTTTAAGCTATAGGTCAAACTTGTGAAAAAATAACAAGTTACAGCTGAGATTAAATTATGCTTAAAAAACATAACAGATTCAGTAAAAATACTCAAAAGGAGGATCACAGCTGAACTTCAAATTAATTTTTGTTCTTGGCAAATTCAACTCTACCTACCCAGGGATAAAATAACTATAATGGACTGTTTTTATTAGCCTATCAGTTCCTATCAACTTTTTCTTAATGTTATAGTAGGAAAGTTTGCCAGTAGAAACTAAAACTGCTATCTAAAAGACCCATTGATTACAAATTACTTCTAAATTATATTTAATATGACAGACTCCAAAAAAGTTGCTTAATCTTCACCACTGGTATCTATTTAAAATAAACTCCAGGATCATTGAAGAGGTTTATGAAGTCAACATTGATCATCTATAAAGCCAGCCCACCTTCAACAATATCTATGCTACTGGTTTCACCTCTTCTCAGTGCTCAAAATATATGATATTTTTCATGCATGTTGGATTTCTTTGAAGAGTATTCTACCTTAACTGCCTTGTATCATTGTAATGAAAGGTATCAAGCAAGACCTTTAGATTTTGTATAGCAATGGAAAATGTAAAAAAAAAAAAAAACCCTGAAGATGCATTTCTAATCTGCATATTACCCTCCCTCTCAAATATCAGAAACCCAAATAACTTATCATAAAAATACAAGCTCTTGGTTTTGAAGAAAAACATACAAAATGTACTGCACATCTAAATATGTTCTGATTGTCTAGGAATATAGAATAACAGTCTGAAGTATCTGTGTCAACATGAGATTCAATTATTCTTGCTTTTGCAGACTCCATTTTTCACAGTTTTGGGCAGCCTTTGCCCCTTAGTATAAGCACGATACCAAAAGTGGGCAAACAAGACCAGGAAGATACACCCATAGCACATAATGATGTACTGGAAGACTGGAAACTGGTATTTGCAATCCTTCACAAGGAAGGACTGTCCTATGTGGACTGTCACTATAACAAATTGAACCTAAAGAAGAGAACAAAAAAAGTCAGTTATTTTAATAATTTAATGCAATTAACTTAAAATTTATTTTAATTAATTAGCAGCTTAATTTTTTTTAGTGGCTTAAGTCTTAACTATTTGCACAACCAATCTGTACCTCTCCTCCACTTCTACTGTCTGCTCCTGGGCCATACAATTTTGCTTAAAGAGTAAATTCCTTGAAAGTTTGAAAGTTTGCTATGGATATAAGTTCAGGACTGATTGCCAATGGCAACAGAAAAGATTTTCTTTGGAGAATCCAGGTAGTTCTAAATGTATCCCTAAATGAGTGCAGATTTAGGAGTCAGGAAGACCTAAGTTCAAATCTTACCTCAGACACCTCCTAGGTGTGTGAAAATGTGTAATTTACTTAACTCTGCCTCAGTTTCCTCATCGGTAAAATAAACTGGAAAAGGAAATGGAAATCACACCAATATCTCTGCCACAAAAACTCCAAATAGGGTTACAAAGAGTCATACACAACTGGACAACACCAATCTAAATGTGTAGTGGTTCTCTTTGCAAAATGAGCTAAGAGCATCCCTGACTTTGAAATAATAATAAAAAATTCCTAGCATCTTCTCACACACTAAATTTAGGAGTTCTTCAAAAGTATATCCCAAAATTTAGTCAGGTGTGTTTCAAATGAAATGGAAAGTCCACTTTCAATTGCATAGTCTTCAGAGTATGTTCTACAAAGAAGGATTTTTGCTGGTCTTGGTTCATAAGATTTTAGGATCACAAATCTAGATCTGAAAGATTTAAGCAATATAGTCCAACCTTTTTATTTTACAGATGAGGAAACTGAACCTCAGAGAGGCCCTGTAACAAAGCAGGTTAAAAGCCAGAAACAGCATCTGAACCTAGAAATTTTCCTGGTCCCAACTGCAGTATTTTTGTTATAAAACCATGAAGCCTCTATAGGAGGCTTCCTACAGAGAGAACAGAGAATAGCTCCTTCTGGGTATACTCAGGCAAACAGCCTCTAAGCACACATTCAAATCTTGACATGGCATGATCAAAAATTAATTATTCTAGCTTAATACATGGAACATATGATAGATTTGTTTTATTGGATACCTAGCATTTTCTGGGCACTCAATCCTTCTTAAGCAATAACTAGAATAGAATAGAATAGCTACACAATCCTAAATCTATGCTTTCTTCTTCAGCTTTGGTAGAATGTGAAGTCATTTTTCTGGACACAGTGGGTTGCTGATACAAAAACATTTAAGCTAATACTCTGCTTAAGTCTTAAATAGTTCTTCGAAAGGGAACATAGCTAAATGTCATAGTTTTTGTAGAAATTTACATGATGCAGAATTTAAACTTACATGTTGGAGAGGTATTCCAGCTAGACAGATTTTTAGGTATGTGTTTTAGCTATTTTGCTAATCATTTGATTTGAAGGTAATTATGAATTGTGATTGGAAAACAAATTTTTAAAAGCATGTTGATCTATCACTTTTCTGAATTTTGCTTTTTGGTTCTGACAATAATTCTTTCATGTTAAAGAAATATGGGGATTTATACATATTAAGATTGGGAATGGTGCAGAGGAGGAAGGAGGGTTAGTAATTTTTAACTACTTAAAGTTAAATAATTCATTCAATATTGTGGGATAACCTATGGAGAGTTTAAACCAAGAAAGAGTATCTTTTCTCTTTCAGTTGAGTAGTAGTATTATAGTCATAATAGATCCAATTAGACTGATTTGTATTAATTATTCAAATATACCTATTTGATTTAATTAAATGAAACAGCTGGGATGGTACACACATTATCCTGGTTTAAGATTTTGTAATTAGTACTTACTATTTTATACATATACTCAATTGTTTTCAGCTAGATTTCTGATAAAACTAAAATTATATCAAAAAGATTATCTATACACTGTACAATGATGAAATTATTTGTTTGCTCTGTGGACTATTTAGTTGGGAATATAATTTACATAGAAATGGACTGATTTCCACTTATTGGGCTTAAAATCCACTGTGGGGGGAGGGAGAGGTGAATTACTCACAAGCTGTAGCGTTGTCAAATATTTTTTCCACCACAAATATTTCTGGTAGTCTGGTCCCAGTGCACACAATCCATAGTAGGTGTACATGACTACATGGACAGCTGTATTTAATAAGGCATGAAATGTTCCCAAACCACCTGAAAAAATTCAGCACTGTCACTGGTTGTCCCAGAAATAGAGTTATATGATTAAAGATGTTTGTTATTATTCCTTGATTTTTAATTGGAAGAAAATATCATATGAAAATTCAAATTCACTGAATCAACAGACTTAACAAATTAAAAAAATATATGAACAATTAACAAAATTGGCAAAATCCATGGCAACTTTAGCCAATATAATTTATTTATATGAAGTGTAAAATAGCTCTTGCTTCAAATGACTATTTACTTCAAATACAAAATGAACTTCATTTATAATGGTTTTATATCAGAACATTCTTTTTTAAAATTTGTTTCTTCTACCCACCATGCTTTTCAAAAATATTCTTAAAGTAGTACAATTATTTGTAGCACTGACAAGCAAACATTACAAAAGATTTCTCCTTCCACCAAATACATGACAATAAGTAACATTTTTCTTGGTTGTAAGAGAAGATATCAGTTTTGAAGCTTTAAAATATAATAACAATAAAAGCATTTTGCTTTTTCCAAATAATGGTTCTCTTTTAATTCGTTAATATAACAAATTCCAAAAGCTTCAGGTTAATTATTGGAGAAACCCAATTTGAACTAAAAAAATTAAAATTATAAAATTTTAAAGAAAATAATTCTTTAAGCCTTCTAATAATTCAAAGATATGTATTTTCATTAGTGAGTTATTTTTTCCAATAATGTAGATTAGTAGCTCCTTTGTGAAAGCACTGACATGTTCTAGAAATTCAAATACCAAAACAAAACAAAACAACAAAAAAAGTCCCTGTCTTCAAGGAGCTTACTTTTTAATGGAAGAGGCAAGTAGTAAACAGATTAGCAGCTTCAAGATACTTGGAAAAATAGAGAGTGCCAAAAAATGGGGGGAAATCAGGAAAAACTTTCTGTAAGAGGTGGTACCTGAGCAGAGCCTTAAAGGAAGGGGAAAATTCTAAGACAGGATTTATTAAGCATTTTTGTATCATGGACTCCTTTGAGTCTGGAGGAATCTTATGAATATTTTCTCAGAGTAATATTTTTAAATGGATAAAATGTAATATATATATGATTGATTACAAAGAAAACCAATTATACTGAAATAGTTATCAAAATATTTTTAAAGCAAGTTCATTTAATCTAGTTAAAATATCCTGTTTTAAGATGCAAAGATGAGAAGGGAATACAAGCCAGGCATGGGGGAATGGATTGTATGAAGGTAGAGAGCCTATGAAATGGAATTCAGACTTCTGGAAATTTCAGGGAAAATATTTTGAATGGAATATAGAATGCCTGAGAGGGACTTACATGGAAAGCTAGAAAAGTACCTTAAATGTTAGGATAAGGAGTTTATATTTTATTTCCAAAGCAATAGGGTGTCCCTAAAGATTTTTAGACAGAAGTGTACTGTGGTCAAATCTGTACTTTAGAATGGTTATTTTGGGAACTGCATAAAAGATTAATTGAATAGAGATTAGAAGCAAGAAGCAAGTTCAAATCATTTTTTGCAATAGTCAAGGAGAGAGACAATAAAGGTCAGAAATAATTTCAGAAATGTGGAAATAACATCTGTAAGAATTAGTAACTCATTGGCTATGGGTGGTGAAAGAAAAGAAAATTAAGGATAACTACAAGGTTGCAAATCTGAAAGTAGAAAGATAATGATGCCTTCATTAGAAATAGGGAAATGTGATAGAGGAAAAGTTTTACAGGAAAAGACAAAAAGTTTCACATTTAACATAGTAAGTTTAATATGCTAAAGAAATACCCAGATGACATTCAGGAAAAAAGACTATATTATCTATATGAATGTTACTGGTCACAAAATGTATTACCTATTGGACAATTTTTGGTGCTAAACCTCTTGCAACTTAGAACATAAATAGAAGATTTATACCTAAAGACCTTCCAAAAGCTTTATAGGAACTATCAGACTATGTGAAAGAATCATCAAGGTTCCAGGTTACCCTCTAAGAGTGGAATGAGACTTTTGTGGATTATTACCTTACATATGATAACTTGGGAGGATGCCTCTTGTGAGGACTCCCTTATTAACTAACTGTCTATGACTTAGGAAATGAGTTCTGGGGAATTCTCTGGGCACTGATTGATTAGATGATTTGCTTAGGGTCACACTGCCAATCAGTGCCAATCATGGAATTTTAATCCAAGTCTTTCTGCATCCCAATCCAAAATTTTCTTTACCATATTGCCCCATTTTATTTTCTAACACAGTAGTTTTGTGATCAACATAGAAATAGACAATTACTTCTAAATATATACAAGAAATCCAACTGGATTAACAAAATGTTATTTCAAAGAAATCAGATGAATATATAAGATTTATAATCAGCATAATAATTATTCATAAAACACATGCTCACAAAGCACTGAGGGAGTGCCTAAAATAATTTATTCTCTCAAGCAATTGCATTTACCTCCTCTAATCTTGTTGCTACAATTTGCTTTTAGCAAACTCTTTCTTTATAAGCATGGTCAAATTCAATTTTGGCCAATCTCTGTGCCCCCAGAGTTCCCACTGGAATCAGAATTAATGAAGTTTTATTATATATGGAACCCTGATTATTGTAATTTTTAAAGTTTTTATTATTCACATTTTGCTTAACCTTATAAAATATAAATTTAAATAGATATATTAGAAGAGTTGCAAAATTTTTCTGGAAGATGCAGTCTATTTTTGAGGGTTTATGTCAGTTTACAAAGACTTCCATATTTAACACATTCTAGATGTTAATTTGAATCTTATAATTCTATGATGGAAAAATATTTTCTTGGTCATTAGCATGGAGCCATCATTATAACTCTATTAAATCATGAAATTTTGATATTCTCACCAAGGAAAGGGTTCTAAGTATCTAGTATCAGTGACCTAGCACGTCAGAACCTATTATACAGAGTACCAGAGTAAATGGTTAACCTCCTGTTAATGATAATATTTTCTTTAAAATATTTTAATGTCTATTGACAGATGCCTAAAATGAGATTTTATCATATATGAAACCCATATTATTATAAGTAGTCAAATTTTTATTATTCACAATTTATACAATCTTCTGAAAAATAAATTTAAGCAAATATACCAGGAAAGCAGTAAAAATTTTTGGACAACTTTAAGATATGACACAATCTATTTTTAGTAGTTTAGGTTCAAGCTTAAGTTTAAGGATTTTCCTGATAAAGATTATTTTTCTCTAAAGTTGTTTTTTTCTCTTACAACAAATCTCCTAAAGTATTAAATCTTCAAATGAATTAGATTTTATAAATATAAAACAAAAATAATGTTTTATTACCTGGACAGCAGAACAATTCTTGCCATTCTTTCCCTCTTTCTTTTGATTTAGACATATGCAAAGTCAATTTCAAACTTATCTACAGATATCTGTTAAGCATATACCTTTTTTTTTTTTTTTTGCTGAGGCAATTGGGGTTAAGTGACTTGCCCAGGGTCACACAGCTAGTAAGTATTATGTCTGATACCAGATTTGAACTCAGGTCCTCCTGATTTCAGGGCTGGTGCTCTATCCACTGTGTCACCTAGATGCCCCAGCATATGCTCTTTTAAATAAAGGAAAACAAAGAAGAAAACATTCTATTGTTATTGTATAAGGAAGTTCAACAGCCAGCCAGGATGAATATATTCGCTGGGCTGGAATGCATTAAAAAATCTGTTCCAAGTTGGACAATTTCATTCTGAGAAAGACAGGTTAGAACTATATGTTGAAAATATTTAGGTATTACAGACTTGAATGACACCGAATCCCATGCACAAAGTATTTGAAAGAACTCTACATGGAAGACCAAAGATGCCAAGAAAATAATTCATATAGTTCTGTGAGGTTTCCAAAGTGTTTTACAAATATTATTTCATATAATCCTAGGGCAGGGTATTAGGTGTTATTAATATATCCCTATTTTGCAGATGAGCCAATTGAAATAGACAGTGGTCAAGTCACTTGCCCAGGGTCACGTAGGTGGTATCTAAAGTTAAATATGAACTCAGGTTTTCCTGACTCCAGATCCAGTGTTATAGTTACCTCAAAAATGCAAGAATGCAAAAAAAATAAATTAAGTTAGTATGATAGAAACTTTACAAAGTAGAAGCCATTGATTTTTAAGGGAATCCAGAATATAGTGTATTTTATCAACAAAATTGCTGTCTTTAGAAAATTAAAATAAATGGTCTCTATGGTCCTTTCCAGCTCTGACTTTAAGATCTAATGACTTTAAGGAATTCCTGTTTCTTCAACTTTAAAGTGAGTGTTGGCCCAAAGGGGCCTCTAAAGGTTTCTACAGATCTACATTCTTAACATTTTTATTAACTCTTTCTCAAAAACAATAAAGACTAAGATTTTGAGAGTCAATGGGCACAAAATAAAATGTAAAATAATTCTCAGTTCTTTTCAAATCCTTTCTTGTACCTAGGCTCGCTAGGTGATGCCATATTATGAAGAGCCCTCAGAGAGACTCCTCTTAAATCTGGTCTCAGACACTAGATGTGTAATCTTGGGTAAGTCACTTAACCCTGTTTACCTCAGTTTTCTCATCTATCAAATGAGTTGCAGAAGGAAATAGCAAAACACTCCAGTATATTTGCCAAGTAAATCCCAAGAAACATCATGAAAACTCAAACATGACTGAAACAATTGAACAAAAACAAATCAAGAGTTGGCTTTGAAGCCAGATATATTGGCTATGTGGGATGCAGGGCAAGTAAATTATACTCTCGGTGGCTTAAATCAATTGTGTCAAACTCATAGAAACCAAAGCTTCCTGAGTTCATACATAGATTCAGTATAAAAATATGTTATCATATGTGTTATTGTAATTTTGTTTATTTTGTTAAATTTTTCATTTACATTTTTTTTTACATTTTTTAGGTAAGATTTTACTTCTTTATTGAGAATTCACAATTACATTTTAATCTGATTCAATGTTGATAGTTCTGGACTTGAAATCATGAAGACTTATCTTCCTGAGTTCAAATATGGCTTCAGATTATTATTAGCTGTGTGACTGTGGGCATATCACTTAATCCTGTTTGCCTTCATTTCCTCATCTGTAAAATGAGCTGAAGAAAGAAATGATAAGCCACTCCGGTATCTGTGCCAAGGAATTCCCCAAATGAGGTCATGATGAGTTGGACATAACTGAAAAATGACTAAACAATTTCTCCTGTTATCAGATAGTAAATCAAGAGCTGGAGCAGCTAGGTGAATAGAACCCTGGGCTTGTAATCAGAAAGATTTAACTTCTTAAATAATTCAGTGGATAGAGTGCTGGGTCTGGAATCAGAAAGTTCAAATCTGACCTTCCTGAATTCAAATTTGACCCCATATACTAAGTATGTGACTCTGAGTAACTCACTTAACCTTGTTTGCTTCATCTGTCAAATGAGTTGGAGAAGGAAAAGGCAAACCACTCTACTATGTTTGCCCAGAAAACCCCAAATAAGATCATGAAGAGTTAGACGTGATTGAAATGACTGAATAATGACAACAAATACATTTTTATGAAACATGGATTTAAAGACTAGGTGTAGGTAACAATCTCACATTAGGATTCAGACATATGGTTGTTCCTTACTTTATGGCCTTAAAAGTCTCTTGTAAAGTGGTGTTAGCATAGAGATTAGATAGTATTTTTCTTTAAAAGGCTGTTGAGATTTGATTTAATATTTATTGTAAAGCTATAATATAGTTACTAAGTAAGGCACTTTACCATGGACTTCTAGCCTTCAAAAGGTCAATAACTTTTTTTTGAGGCAATTGGGATTAAATGACTTGCCCAGGGTTACACAGCTAGGAAGTATTAAATGTTTGAAATCATACTTGAACTCAGGTCCTCCTGACTTGAGGGCTGGTGCTCTATCCACTGCACCACCTAACTGCCCTCAAGGTCAATGACTTTTTACATATAACAGACAAACAACTATAAAGATGACTTAGAACTCAGTAAGAATATTTTTTTAAACCTTTAACAATAAATAGAAACAAGACAGAGTGGATAGAAGGTAGCAGAGAAATAGCGATTTCTACTTCTTATGAATCCCTAACAGGAATTGCTTGTGTATTACTTAGAATTGTATTTGCCTGAATGAATATTCTCTCCCTCCTATTAGATTATAAATGCCTCAAATGGGGAGGGGGGTGCTGCTCCCATTTGTACTGCCTTCTCTCTCCTTTTGGGTCTAGTATACTATGTTGCAAATGGCAAGTACTTAATAAACATTTCTTAAATGAAAAGAAAATGAAATAGATACAGTTGAGAAATATAAATATAGCCTGAATTCTATTTCATGAACTGACTTCATAAAATCAGATCTGTTTCCTCAGGAAAAATTCTCCTTGGCTAGCTGCCCACTTGAACAATTTCAATGGCTGACATATCTCCTGGTATGCAGAGAACTCAAAAGCAAGTCTAAAGTCACAGTAGGCTCTGCCAACTCTGGAATTTTCCTCCTTCTGCTACAGTTTCCTCTTAGTTTTCTTACCCCTGAATCACAGTTCACTCGTTTGTGATCACAGTTTCCGCTAGGTTTTGAGTTTGCTTTGTGGGCTTAGATCTGGAAGCTTCTAAAAGTTTTCTCCTTAATCTTTAAAACTATGTTGCAATCATATTACTATGTGAAAAAAGCTTTATCCCAGCAGCCTGAAGTTTTCTTAAATTTGAGGATAGCTATAAATTCTATTCCCCAAAATTTTATACTATGAGAAAGAAAGTTCAGTTTTTAAAATCTGATTTTCCTTTTTCCATTCTGAATTTAGCAAACATCTAGAAACAAAAAATATTTTCATGTGCAAAAAAGAGGATTGTACAAAATCTCAGTTATACAAACTACATGTTCTTTTTTAAAAAGTACATCATAAATTTAAAATGGAAATAGATCCTGGACTGCACTGTTTGTATGAGACCTGGATGAAAGAGTCTTGAAGGGAAAAAAAGGCTCAGGGGAAATTGATTTCTATATCAGCAAAAGAATAAATTCTCTGAAAGTTCTCTCTGTAGACCCAATATAAAATTTAATATATATAATATATTTAATTTATACATTAATATATATGGTAACTATAAAATGTGATAATTATTAACATCTATAATTATAAACACATCATTAATTATTTAAGTGATTAGGTATAATTGTATTATGATTATAATTAATATTAATAATATTTGAGGTATATTATATAAAATACATTCACTCAATATATATTTATTAAACACAACAATGTGCAACTCCTTAAGACTTGGATCTAGTCAGTCATAAGCTAATTAAGATCTGTATTGAAAGAGAGAGTTCCTATAATAGGAGTTCTCTCAGCTAAAGAAATTACAAGGATCATAGGTCTAGAACTGGAAGAGACTTCTCAGATGGCCACCTAATTTCATAGATCAGAGAAATGAGTCCCAGAAATGATTTTTCCCAAGGTTATATAGGTTGTAATCATCACAAACGAGATTTGAACCCATATCCTCTGACTTCAGAACTGGAGTGTGTTCTTCCCACTCACTATACCATGCTGCCTTCCTTTTAAAGTCAGTTCATACAATTAATCTAGGAATTGGGATAGCTATGTCTTTAAATAACTTAAAAGACAAATTAATTCCAGAGTTCATTAATCATATCAATTCAGAAGAACTAAATTCAAACACCATTCGTGACCAATTAAAAAAAATTAAGTACACATTCAGAGGATTCATAAGTACTAAAAATAGCATAAAAATTCAAGTCAGTTTTGGACAGGTCCTTTAATGGGAACATTACTGATTATGTTTAATAAAGGTTGGTGGGAAGAAATCTAGATATAAGTACAGTATATTGAACAATGATATTGACATTAACTTCCCAGTATAGAAGGGGCAGTTAGGTGGTGAAGTGGATAGAGCTCCTGGCCTGGAGTCAGGAAAACCTAAATTTAAATCCAGCCTCAGATACTTAGCTGTGTGACACTGGGCAAGTCACTTAACTCTATTTGCTTCAGTTTCCTCATCAGTAAAATGAGCTGAAGAAGGAAATGGCAAACCACTACACAGTATCTTTGACAAAAAATTCCAACTGGGGTCACAAAAAGTTAGACACAACTGAAACAAATTAAATCCCAGTATTTCATGAATGAAGAAATGTTCTCACCAATGGAGGCTGACACCTTCTCTATAAGTTATAGTCTCAGAGGGTCACTATGGAGAAATTAAGTAACTTGCTTAAGGTCATATAGTCTGAATATGTCACAGGAAGGACATAAATCCAGTTCTTCTGGACTCAAAACTGGCTTACTATGCACTATGCAATGCTGCCTCTCAATTATTTAACAAAATCCATACCAATAAGGGATTTATGTTCCACTATGGAGCAAATGAAACTGGTAAAAAGAGGACCCAAAGTATTCTCAAATAAAGAATACATAAGAAAGAATGTTCCAAGGAGCATTAAACAGCTGGTATTTTAGATTAGGAAAAAAATAAATAAACAGAAAAAGCTATGTAAAATTCCCCACAAATGAAGTGAGAGACTTGAATGTCTTCTCTGACCCTCCAGGAAATTTTTTATTCATTTTAATGACAATTTATAATGTATTATCCTGGGCAAGACTTCTTTCTGCCTCAGTTTCCTCATCTGTAAAGTGAGGATAATATTAGCACCTACTTCCCAGGGTTGGTTTGAGGATCAAATGAGATAATAGTTGTCAAGGCACTTAGAAAACCTTTAAGTGCAATGTAAGTGCTATTATGATAATATTACTGTTTTTATAACATGGAAATTTTATTATTATAACACATGATCCCAATTCTCCCTCAACTACCTGCAGCAAATTTGACTCCAAACCACCAGGTCCATGGCATGATGGTGTGATGGAAGACATGCAGGAAAGTAACTTGGCTATTTTTCTTACGCAGAACAAAAAAGATCTGAAATAATTTAAAGAAAATCAAGTTCACATTTA
Organism: Myrmecobius fasciatus; assembly: GCA_023553655.1. Taxonomy (NCBI): domain Eukaryota; kingdom Metazoa; phylum Chordata; class Mammalia; order Dasyuromorphia; family Myrmecobiidae; genus Myrmecobius; species Myrmecobius fasciatus. Next base: position 65,854 of record JAJPUD010008275.1, read on the forward strand.
AAATACATGCAATATTCATTTAGTATACACAAACACAGGGAAAGTATGAAATATTTTTAGTAAATACACAAACATAATTTGCTTTAAAAATCAAGTTTTCTGGAATGTTTACAGAAGAAGATGGTTTCACAAGGGGAAACACCAAGGAAACTGTTTCCCCTTTATCTGATTATGAAGAGTCAGATAATTGAAGAGAAATTAAGGTTTTAGAGTTATGAGGGATGGTGAAGCAGGAATGGAATGAATTGGTCAAATGGGCAGGGTAGAGGAAGGAGTAGGAACAAATAAAAAAAATCAGAGTGGTTTTTTGAAGCAAATGTGAGAAAAGAAATAATGACAGAAATAGATTGGCCTTAAATTCTTGGGATTAGAAACAAATTCAGATAAATTCAGACATAAGCAAATAAGGAAGATTTTCTTTTCAAACAATTAGCAATTGTCCAAAAAAAATACAAGGCAAAATAATAATGTGGTGTGTTTTTTAATACAACCTCCAAAGAGTTAATTTGGGAAACAAAAGGCAAAGTAGTTTAAGTAACATGACCAAGTCAAAGCACTATAGAATGGAATCTGCCTATTGGTTTGCAGACAAAGTAAGAAAGAAAAATTATTAGAAAACTTGAGAGTAACAAAAAAAAGCAGAATTCCACAGGAATAAGCTAGCTAAGAAGACAGCAGCTCAAAGGAACAAGGTGATGTAGCAATATGGGCAAAGGAAATTACTGGAAGGTAAATGCACAGCCTTCTGAATAGTACCAAGAACGTGCAAAATAGTAACAAAGCCAAAATATATAAGCTTACAAAAATATAAGGAGGCAACATGGTTCAGTGGAAAGAAAACTGAACTGGGTGGGAGTCAAGAGGATTCTGGTCCTTGGCCTGTTTCCACCCATAACTCACTCACTGTGTGACTTTGGAAAAATCAGTTTATCTCTCTAAGCCTCAGCTGTGTTATCTGTAAAATGAAAGAGTTAGGCTAAAGGATATATAATATCCCTTCTACTTCCAACATTCTCTGAATAATAAAATAGAGAAATAAGTGAGGTGAAGATTTGAAATACAGGACATGGTTGTATAGGTTGTAAAGGGAGAATACAATTGAAAAGGACTTAAGGTTCTCATATGAGGTCCAACTAGAGTTAGAAGCAACAGAGAATGGAGTGATGCTTTTGTCCTAACTTTGATAGAAGGAAAAGAAAAATACACATGGATTTTTTTCTAATGGGATCAATTGAATCAAGAGAAAGGGAATCTTTGGTACAATCATTTCAGCAGATCCTAAGGCCAAAGATTGTAGACATTTAGCATACTTATGAGCAAGATTAAAAGGATATCTAATAAGCAAAGGCTTTAGTATGAAATAATACACTTGGATTATGCTCTCTATATATCCATGAGAAGTTTGTTGTGAGGGGATTTGTTGTTGTTGTTGTTTGCTTTTGCTTTATAAGATAGGTTTTTGGGAATAGTTTAGCATTAGTTTATGGTGCTTTAAAGATTGAAGGTCCTTTGCCCTCTGATAGGAATAATTTTATTTAATGACAATAGTCCTTCCCAAATCTGAATTATCAAGAGTCTAAAATAGATTTGTTCCTATCCTGAACTTGATCACATTCTCAAAGTAATGGAAAACTTATCTAAAGGTTTTTGAGACAGTATTATAGGACTCAAATCAGTGGAGTAAAGGAGAATTGTTACATGAATTATGAGAAAGTTATCTTATGTATATTTATTAATAATTTAGAATTATTTGATGTATAGAGATGTTCTTTTTTAAGGTTTGGGGAACACTATGAAAACTGAATTATTTTTCTCCATGCATTCTTTTTTTAATAAATGAGAGATAATTAAGCTAAAAAAAGATACAAAGTCTAGCTAGTGAGAAAAGGAAGTGAGGCACCAAAACAATACTGTATTAATTTTCTTCTAATCTATGATTTCCATGGAAAGATAAATATTTACTTAACTGGATGACTTCCTACTTACAGTATCTAATAGCTCAATGAACTTGGAGAAGTAGTAAAGCCAGCACGTCCATGCCATCTGCAAAAACATACATAGGAAAACAAAAAATTTTAATTAAAGACTGTAAATAAAGATAGTTACACTTTCTATCCCACCAAAAAGAAAAAAGGAAAGAAAAGGAAAATGTTTAATTTTCTCTGATTTTTTTCATAAAAAAATTTAAGTTCTCCCAAGGCTTTCAGCCTCAAATTTGAATTCATTCATCACTTTCATCACATCATCCCATCATCACTTTATAGTTTAATAAACTAAAATCCATAGATTTTAATTTGGACATCACAATTAGTAACTATTATAGCTGGACAATCAGAAGGATGTTTTTAAAACTGATTTAATATTTTATTTTTTCCCAGGTACATGTAAAAACAATTTTTAACATAGTTTTTTTTAATTTTGAGTTTCAAATTCTCTATCCCATCCCCTTGTTGAGAAGGCAAACAATTTGATATAGATTATACAATTTTTGTAGTCATGCAAATATATTTCCATGTTAGCCATGCTGTGAAAGAAAACACAGACCAGGGCAGCTAGGTGGCATAGTGGATAGAGCACCAGCCCTGAAGTCAGGAGGACCTGAGTTCAAATCTAGTCTCAGACACTTAATATTCTCTAGCTGTGTGACCCTGGGTAAGTCACTTAACCTCAATTGCCTCAGCAAAAGAAAGAAAAGAAAGAAAGAAAAAAAAGAAAACACAGATCAAACAACAAAAGCAACAACAATAAATAAAGAAATCAAAGAAAAAGTATGCTTTTATCTGCAATCAGATTCCATCAATTCTTTCTCTGGAGATGGATAGCATTTTTCATCACGAGTCCTTCTGTCTTGTCTTAGATCATCATATGGCTGAGAATAGTCAAGTCATTCACAATCAATCATCTTATAATATTGCCATTATTTGTACAATGTTTTCCTGGTTCTGCTCATTTCACTTTGCATCAGTTAATGTTTTTCCAAGTTTTCCCCAAAGTATCCTTCTCATCATTTCTAATAACACAATAGTTTTCCATCATTATCATATATAACAATTTGTTCAGCCACTCCCCAATTGACATATATCCATTCATTTTCCAATTCTTTGCCACCACTAAAAGAGCTGCCATAAATATTTTTGTATATATAGATTCTCCTTTAAAAAAATTTCTTTAGGATATAGAGCTAGTAGTGGTATTGCTTGATCAAATATATGCATGGTTTTATAACCTTTTGGTCATAGTTCCAAATTACTCTACAGAATGATTGAATCAGTATACAATTTTACTAACAGTAGATTGATGTTTCAATTTTCCAACATCCACTCCATTTGTTATTTTCTTTTTCTGATAGGTGTAGTATAGTAGCTCAAAGTTGTTTTATGTTGCATTTCTTTAATCAACAGTGATATAGAACATTTTATATGAAAATAGATAGCTTTGATTACTTGTTTTTGAAAACTATCTGTTCATATCCTTTGACCATTTAAGAATTGAGGAATGGCTCTTATTTTTATAAATATGACTATTCTCTATGTATTTGAGAAATGAAGTTTTTATCAGAGAAACTGCCTGTAAAAATTTTTTTCAGTTATGATTACTGTGTATTTTCCTCTATTCTATTTCCCCCCTGTTTATTCTATTCTCTCTCTCCTTTCACCCTGTCCCTCCTTAAAAATATTTTGCTTTTGTCTTTTACCTACCTCAGTCTATCCTGCCTTCTACTGAAATGGACACTGTGGGTAAAATGGATGCTGCCCCTGAAACTGCTTGGGCACTCATGAGACTGTGAGAATGTTACCTCTGTTTGAACTCTGTCTGAAGAAATGTGCCACCAGTTCTTTACTCCCCAGTGCAGGTGATATCTCTTGTTCCCAGATGCTGGTCCACAAGGCCTCCAGATGTACTAGTTTATCTGTTATCTATAGCCAAAGACCTTGACTACTTAACGAATATAGAACTTAAAGGAAAGTTGCCTCCCTGTTGCACTTCACCGTCTGCTTGGGAAAGGAATTTTTAATGTGATAAATGTTTCTAAACATTCTTGTGATTTTTTCCCATAAATACGTGTCCCTAAAACTCCTCGGGACTGACCCTCTAGTCTTGCACTGGTGGGGTTCAGGCTCTGGCCAGCTAATAAACACTCTTAAAATTCAATTATTTTGGCTGTTCTGTATTTTCTCTCACCTGTGCATTTCACTACCACCCCTCCTTCTCTGATCCTTTTCCCTTTTACTTTCCTATAGAATAAGATAGGTTTCTATACCAAGATGAATGTGTATATTATTCCCCCTTTGAATCAATTCCAATGACAGTAAGGTTTACTCCTCTCTACCCCACCTTTCCCATCTTCCCTTTCACTTTGAAAGCTCTCTTATGCCTCTTTTATGTAAGATTTATCTCATTTATCACTCCCTTTCCCCTTCTCCAGTGCATTTCTCTTTTTCACCCCCTAATTTTATTTTTTAAGAAAAAAATCAACTCATTATATTCAACTCACACCTGTGCCCTCTGAATAGGATATACTCTTAACTGCTCTAGAGTTTTTACAAATTGCAAGTATCATTTTCCCATGGAAGAATATAAACAGTTTTGCCTTACTGAAAGTCTTATGATTTCTTTTTCCTATTTGCCTTTTTATGTCTCTCTTTTGTCTTATCTTTGAAAGTCAAATTTTCTATTCAGCTCTGGGATTTTCATCAGGAATGCTTGAAAATCCTTTATTTTATTGAATATTCACTTTATTTCTAATGAAAGATTATACTCAATTCTGCTGAGTAGGTAATTCTTGATTGTAATTCTTTCTTTTTTTAATTAAAACTTTTTATTTGCAAAACATATGTATGGGTAATTCTTCAACATTGACCCCTACAAAGCTTTCTGTTACAAAATTTTCCCCCTAGTCCTCACCCCTCCCCTAGATGGCAGGAAATCCACTACATGTTAATTATGTTAAAATACTTGACAAATAGAATATATGTATATATATTTCCACACTTATCTTGCTGTGCAAGAAAAATCGTATCTACAAGAAAGAAAAATCAGAAAGGAAACACAATGCAAGCAAACATCAATAGAGAGCATGGAAATGTTATGTTGTGGTCCACATTTCATATCCCTCTCTCTGGGTGTATATGGCTTTCTTCACCGAACGATTGGAACTGGCTTGAAACATTTCATTGTTGAAGAGAGCCATGTCCATCAGAATTGATCATCATATAGTCTTGTTGTTGCCGTGTATAATGAACTCCTGGTTCTGCTCATTTTGCTCAGCATCAGTTCATGCAAGTCTCTCCAGGCCTCTCTGAAATCGTCCTGCTGGTCATTTCTTACAGAACAATAATATTCCATAATATTCATATACCACAATTTGTTCAGCCATTCTCCAATTGATGGGCATCCATTCAGCTTCCAGTTTCTAGCCACTACAAAAAGGGCTGCCACAAACATTCTTGCACATGTGGGTCCCTTTCCCTCCTCTAAGATCTCTTTGGGATATAGGCCCAATAAAAACACTGCTGGGTCAAAGGGTATGCACAGTTTGATAACTTTTTGAGCATAGTTCCAAATTGCTCTCCAGAATGGCTGGATCCGTTCACAGTTCCACCAACAATGTTTAATTGTAGTTCTCAGTCCTTTGCCTTCCAGAATATCATGTTCCAAGACCTCTAACCTTTTAATGAAAAAACTGCTATATCTTATATTATTGTGACTGCAGTTCCATGATATTTGAATTATTTCTGCCTGCATACAATTTTTTGTCCTTGACCTAAACTCTAGAATTAGTTATAATATTCCTGGGACTTTTCATTTGGGTCTCTCTTTCAGGAGATAATCAGTGGACTCTTTCAGTTTCTATATTTTTACCTCTGCTTCTTGGGCTGGAAAATTGTTTCACCTCATCCTTTTGTAGATTCTATAATTCCAGAATTTGTTTTGAGGCATTATTTTAAAGATATTTGGAGGGGAATTTGTGAAAGTTCAGGTGGGACTCAGCCTTTTCTCTACCATCTTAATTCCACTCTCCCACTGATTTTGAATCTATGGTAGAGTAATTGTGATTAAAAATCAGTTTAAAAACATTCTTCTAAATTATCTAGCTGTAATAGTAACTTAATTACCTTTGAGGACAACTAGGTGGCAAGTGAATAGAATGTCAGGCTAGGAGTCAAAGCCTCTTCTTCCTGAGTTCAAATCTGACCTCAGATGCTAGCTGTGGGACTTAATTCTGTTTGCCTCAGTTTCCTCACCTACAAAATGATGTGGAGATAGATATAGCAAACCACTACAGTATCTATGCCAAGAAAACCCCAAATGGGGTTATGACTAGTCAAACACAATTGAAACATTACCAAACAACAACTTACCCTTAGGGCTACAGGTGATCTGGAATAGTCAACAATGTCACACCGGTATGAATAGCCTACACCCCAGCCAGACATTATGAACTACAGGTAAAGAAAAAAGAAAAAAACATAGAAAAAATAAGGAAATATTTGCTTACCAGCTGCACCTAAGGATTCAACTAGGTTTTCCCTACACATTTCTTACAAGAGTACCTGAATGAGAAATCTCAACAGTGAAGGGAAAAGGTTAGCTAAAATGGTGACCAACTATGAATCATACTCAAATTAATTTTGTTGTTCATTTAAATATTGTTCCAAGTAAAACAACTTTCTTCAGACAGTTATTCCAACACAGTGTATTCCACTGAAACAACAGACAGAAGAAAAATGAGGCAAACATTATCCAAAATGAATTTAACTCAGATGACTGCTCAGGTGAAGAAATATAGTATAATCAGCCTTTAATACTTGAAATTTTCTCTTATAACTGGCAATAATCAATATTTGACTTAAGAAATCAGCAAATGACCCAGTCAAGACATTACCTCAGGATATTTTCTAGGTAAACACAGTAACTGTGTTTTTATTTGCCTTCTGCCTAGGTTTCATCTTTAAGTCATAGATGAAATGAGACTATTTTCTTTTAAATAAAAATTCAAGAAACTGGACAAAGTAACATTTTTTTTAAAAGATAAGGAAAACTAGTAGATCTTCTCTATGGCTTTGGATCATCTAAAAAAGAAAATATTCTTGTTAGTAAGTCAGCTACGATTTTGCAAACTGGTAGACCTTATTTCCAACATACCCATAAAATGGCTTTAATCCAGTAAAGAAAAGAATGAACTGTTTTTTGAAGATGATAGCTTGAAATTGAATATAAATACTGTATCAACATACTTCCAAGACTGATTGTGAGCAAGTTTACTATTAAAACAGTACTTGAAAGTGAGTAACCAAGGTTTCTATGTATTTTAAAACTAAAGGATAGTCTAAGTGGTTGGTAATCGTCTATTTGCACAAGTGCCCACATCCCACATTTCACCTTTCTTAGAAATTTTCACTGAATAAGACAGTTGATGTCATTATCTTCCTATAGACCTTAGTCTTAGCATTTCTAATGTGATAAATCTAAACCAAAAATTTTTAAATTAAAAACATTTCATCATGTGATGGCATCCACTTAAACTTTTACAAATAGTCTATTACAGATAAAAATGTAGTCATGTCATTTTTAAACTTGAAAATCTGATTTTTCAAGGCCAAATGGAGACATTTCAGGAAGAAAAAGAAGTAGGCAAATATCATGAAGGTTGTGTCAAAATACAAGCACCTGACTTGGATAATATACATATTTTTTAAAATTTAAAATTTTATTAGTACCTTTTTCTTTTACAACATAATTATTTTCAGATAGATCGTCCTACTCCTAACCAGCAGTAGGAATCTTCCTTTGTAACAAAGAAATACAGCAAAAGCAAATACAATTAACATAGTCAATATAATTGACAGGCATGCCCTCCCATTTAATCACTTTATTTCCCTACACATGACAGATTCTTAGACATGTAATTAATAGAATGATTATAAAGAATAAAGATACAAACACATAATGTATCCATGCACAGATTGCAGGAAGGGAGACATATATGTGATTGCACAACCAATGTAGAACCTCTTCTATTCATAGAGATTGATAATTTATCTGTAATTTATATTCTCAGACCATTGAGAGGTTTTGATTTTTTGGTCATTGTCATATTTATTATGTATCTGAGACAGGACACATACTGCCTCACTGCTTTGATAAAAATACATGCATAAATACATTGTCAGGACTTTTTTTTCTAAATCAGCTGAGAAAATTTCAAAATGCACCACAAGAGTGAGACATGTAGAAAGACTAAATCTGCTAATATCTGGAAACCTTTTTATTAGTACTTTCCTTTACACTAAGACATAGTCTATATCTTAGTTAAGGTTTTGCTATGTGCTCCTGAGATCTAAACTGTAATGATTAATTAATGTATAATTAATCAATAAATAATTAACTTGTGTCCTTTGCTGGATCTTCATCCAGATCACATTGTTAACCTCAGGAAAGGCTTCTCTTCTCCTTCCATTGAATTTCATGTCCTGATCTCATCTCATGTTAATTATTCTCAAATCCACCTACTTAGCCCTACATTTTTAGCTGATCTCCAACTCCCTATTAAACATATTAAATTGTATGTCATGTAAACATCTTAAGCTCAAGATATTCAAAGGTGAATTTGTTATCCCTTCTCTTTTCCCTTACAAACTTTCCTATTACTATTGAGGGCAGCAGCATCTTTTCAGGCATCCAGGCTCACATCTATGCATCATGCCTGACTTCTGACTCTTTTTCTCTTTCATATACATACACACATACACACGTACACACATACACACGTACACACATACACACATACACATACACACACACACACACACACCACCATCACCACCACCACCATATCCAATCAATTACCTGCTTTGACAAGTCTCTCCTATACTCAGCTATCAAAGTGATCTTCCTAAAGCACAAGTTTGACCCTATTGTCCCCTAACCCTCATGAAATAAACTCCAGTGGCTCTCTACTATCTCCAGTATCCAAAGCAAAATCTTCTGTTTAGATTTTAAATCCCTTCATAATCTGATCTCTTCCTATCTTTCCAGTGTTTCTCTATTTTACTTAGCTCCCAATATCTATTATTGAAGCAACACTGCCTTTTTTAATGTTTCTTGAACAAGATACTCCCTTTCCAGATTGCATGCATTTTCTCGAGCTTTCCTCAATGTCTTGAATTCCCTCCCTCTTTATCTCTAGCTCCTAACTTCCTTTAAGTCCAAGCTAAAATTCCACCTTCTACAGACATCCTTTCCACCCTCTTTTAATTATAATGCCTTGATGATTTTCAATTTATCCTTTATATTGCTTGTTTGTACATGGTTATTTGCAAGTTCACTAGATTGTAAGGTCTCCAAAACAAGAACTAGCTTTTACCTTTTGTAAACTCAATGTTCAGCACAATGTCTGACCCATAGTAGGAGTTAATAAATGTTTACTGACTGACCCAACTATTTTTTTTTTTTTTTTTTGCTGAGGCAATTGGGGTTAAGTGACTTACCTAGGGTCACACAGCTAGGAAGTGTTAAATGTCTGAGATCACATTTGAACTCAGGTCTTCTCGACTACAGAGCTCATGCTCTATCCACCGCACTAGCTAGCTGCCCCCCAACTATCTTTCTAGAGAATTTCCCCCCCCCAAAAAAAAATCTTTCCTTGAACACCATTTCTTTACATCTGTTGTCTTCTACATTAGAATAGAAACTCCTCAAAGATAAAGACCATAATTTTCTTGTTTGTATTCCTAGCGCTCAACATAGTACCTGGCATATTATATGTATTTAACAAATACCTTTCATCAAGTCATACTTTAAGGAACTCTGATTTTGGCCAATTTCTCCATTACTGTTCATCATAATGGCCCCATACCTTACTAGATTGTTTTCATGAGTTGCTGTGGCCACAAAGTTCTGAACCAATAACTATCTTATTCTACAGAAAAATAAACTCTATATTGAATATGAGAAAGTACATGAAATTTTTAACTTTTACATTCTAGCCTGGACTCTTTCTTGGCCTCTAATGTGTGCTGAATAATTAATTCTCTTCAGGAGATTTTGAATATACATAGAATATAGAGAGCATAATATCCAGGCTTGGTTCTTCAAGTAAATGTTTCTTTTTATCTCATTTCCTATTTGATCCTGGGTCAACAAAAGCATATCTTTACATTCTTGATGAGGTTATTTACCCTGCATATCTAATGTTTCTAACGTTGTATAATAAATTTTTGTGCTGGGGCACCTAGGTGGTGCAGTGGATAGAGCACCAGCCCTGAAGTCAGGAGGACCTGGGTTCAAATCTGGTCTCAGATACTTAACATTCCCTAGCTGTGTGACCCTGGGCAAGTCACTTAACCTCAATTGCCTCAGCAAAAAGCAAAAAAATATAAATAAATAAATAAATAAATAAATAAATTTCTGTGCTGTACAACCAAGAAAGCATCTTTTTCACCTGTTAAAGTTAGCAGCCTTTTAACTGAGGTGGGGTTCTTGAAGCTTTTCATCATTTTCTTATCTCTAAATTTCGATTAATTAAGAATGCCACAGTAAGATATGCATATATTCATTTCACATATACTTGAGTCTTTCAAAATAGCTATTTACCAAGGATCAGAAATTACCTACATCATTGAAGCCAAAAGAAACACCCATTTCATTGTGAGAAAAAGCTGGTGCATGAGTAACTCAATCATTTAGGCTAACTGAATACAAGGCAGACAAGAGGAAAAGACATTCTCTTCTCATCTCATTTCTAATACTTTCAATTTCTTGCTCATCTGTCCACATTGCATAAACAGAAGTGAGAATAGTTGGTATAAAGAGCTTGGGGAAGCAAGTAAAAGGAACAAAGAAAATGGTTAAATTCCATTTTACTCTCTGGAAGAAACTGAAGATGAAGACTAAAGTTGGCCCCATTCTGCTCTGGAAGGGAAAGGGCAGGCTGAATGCAGTCTGGTTACTACTTAATAGAAGAAAATGAGGTCACAGAAGTACTAGTTCGACAGTACAAGGGATTGCCACAATTTTTCTTGAGGGATCATTTGACAAATTCAACCATTTCCCCACAAGAGTAAAACAATATTAATAATAATAATAGTTAAAAGTTTTATAGTATTTACTATGAGCTAAGCACTATGCTAAATACTTTATAATGACTATCTTTTTTGATCCTCACAACAAACCTGGGTGGAAGGTATTGGTAAACTCATTTTAAAGATGAGGCAACTGAAGCAAAGTGATTTTAAGTGACACACCCACAGTGACACAGCTAATAAGTATAGGAGTCTGGATATACTCAGGTATTCCTAACTTCAGGCTCAGGCTCCATCCACTGCACCATCTAGCTGCCATTATAAGTATTATTATATAGAACAATTACATAACCAACCTACTTCCAAGCCCCAACCTCTTACAAACCATCTGCTGTTATCACAACAAAGGAATCTGTCCCCCTTTTCCTGGTCCCTGTCCATGTACCCTATGTAATAAATTCTATCTTCAGATATCAACCTCTAAAAAGGAAAAATATTATCTTCAGATATCAACCTCTAAAAAGAAAAAATATTATCTTCAGATATCAACCTCTAAAAAGGAAAAACTTGGGGATTACAAATTTGGAACTGAAAGTTACCTTAGTATTCATCTTAACCAATACCTCATTTTACAGATTACAGAACTGAGGCCAAGGAAGTTAAATGATTGCCTAAGAACACATATATAGTAAGAGATATGCGAAGGATCCCATATTCAAGTACTCCGATTTCAATCTACTTTTCTTTCCACTGTACAGTTTGGTTCAGTGTTGTAAGCATTAGAAAGGAAAAGAGAATAGTTTTTGATAACCAATAGTAATTAGTCCACTAATTCACTCTCAATTTAATAAGCATTTATTTGCTACACAGAGAATACATAATCAATATGTTTTTTTTTGTTTTAAAGACTTGCCATTTGGGTGTATTCATTTCAGTAGAATTCCATTACAACTAAACATTTTGGAAATTCATTATAACACATTCCCTCCCCCCATAAATGAAGAGCTACATAACCACTATTTTAATAAAATATTTCTTATAACTGAAAACAAAAAAAACCCAAACAAAATGTTTTTCACTTAATAGTTCTAGAATGGATTTTAAAGACCAAAACTTTAAAAAATATTTCTTGAAATACAGATTAAATTAAGTGCTTAAGCATACTACAGCCTTTTCATAATATGCAACACTACCATACACTTACATAGCTTTTTAAAGTTTTCAAAGAATATTTATATCTTTTATGCCTTACTACATTTTGGCCTGCAAAGTAGCATAGTTATCTGGGAATCAGGAAAATTTATTTTCCTGAGTTCAAATCTGGTCTCAGATACTTATTAGCTGTATGATTCTGGGCAAATAAATCATTTAACTCTATGTGCTTCAGTTTCTTCATCTATCAAATGAGCTGCAGAAGGAAATGGCAAATCACTATAGTATCTTTGCCAAGAAAGCCCCAAATGGGGTCATAAACAGTTGAACATGACTGAAAAAAACAATTAACTGAAACTTGTCTTTTTAAAGGAGAATCAAAAACTTTGAGACACAATAACAATCTAGGCTAGAGATGGGTGGAAGAGTGCAACTAGTCTTTAGCTACTATTAGAGAGCTTCTTTATTTCATTTCCCACCCAGCTTTGAAATTACATATATCCTCTAAGATATGGATCTTGAATCCAGGCACATAGAACTGAAAAAACATTAATTGTAAACAAAAAAGATAAACACTAAAGTTCTGAGACCTAATTCAATAACTACATATTTAATATCATTAGAATAGAATACACCATTGCCCTTCTCTGGCAAGGAACACCAGGAAGCTATAATAAAGATAATAATAATAACTAGATTTTACATACTGATTTAAGGTTTTCAAAGCATTTTACAATGGTATTCCACATAACAACATTAGGATGTGGTAACTATAAGAGGAACTAATATATCAAAAAAGAATTTTGAAGATGAAAATGAAAAGGAAAAATTTCATTAGAAAGCTTTTTTTCTTGATGTCAAAATAAAGGGATTTCTACTTGATTTTCAGTATCTCCTACCCTAATCCATTTCTTGAATATTGTAATCATAATCTTTCTGTGAAACATTTTTAATATTTCACAAAAATTTTAGGTCCCATATTTTAAAACTAAAATTTCATTTTGAATTGTTTACTTTAAAACTATTAAAAATTCACACTGCATTGATAAATTAACAAATTTCTCACTTTGCCTCTAGGCTAAATTACACTGAGTTTGTTCCTAATAACTCATTATCTTCAAAACAATTCATAGTTTTTAAGGGAAGCATAAGACAAAGCCTTCTAAAGCTCAACTCAGCCAATAAAAACCTGTCTGTACTTTTCCTCATAATCATAATAATTATTAAAGTGATAGTATGTGAAGCAAGTTTATTTTATACTCTAAGAATAAAAAAATCTCCCATTAGAAAAACTAAGAATACTTACCTCATAACACATATATAAAGAAAAGAGCACTATTAAAAAGTTGTATGTAATCATCAATTTCTTGAGGTCAAAGGGCTTGCGGTTTTCCATAAGCTTTGGTCCCAGAGAAGTGACAAAGTAGACATAGAACCCGAGGATAATAGTTTGTGGCAGAGGAGAAGACATGAGTGGCCATTCTCCCACTCTGGGATCTAGAAGAAAATCATGTGTCAACGAATGTTTGTTGTGTAAAGAGACAGTTAATGGAGATTATATATTTTTCCAGAGATTAGAATGAGATGTCTAAATTGGAATATGTAATAACATGGGCAATCACTTTGGATTCAACTCCCACTATTATTATTAACTGTGCGATCATGGAAAAATCATTTAATTCCTCTCACCTCCAGAATTTGTCTAAGATGATAAACTTTACAGATGAGAAAACTATGACTTGCCTGTAGTCACATAGAAAGTAAAAAAAAAAAAAAGAATCAGGCTGCAAACAAAGTCCTCTGGTGGTAAATGCAGCATTTTTTCCCTGTGCCACACTGTTTTGACATAGATATGGAAACTGAAAAGTTGTGACTTGCCCAGGGAAGTCTTAAATTAGAACTCAGACTACCTTTACATTAGACACAGGTAAATTTTAGGTTGAAAAATATTTTGATCAAGTTAGAAAATAATTTTTAAATAACCAACTATTTCCTTCAATATCAAAGGGAGCCTGCTCTTTGTTTAAAAACTTCTCTTATGTTGAGTTAAATTCACATCTTCTAATGGTTTATCCAATGAAAGGCTATAGGATAAATCTAATATCTCTTATTTATTTGATGTCTTTTCGATTTACCTTGTACTATTTTTAATGCATTATTTGTTTCTCCTCAACTAAAACTTCTCAGTTTCTACAACCATCCCACTGATGATTGTTTCTAAACCTCTTTACCATCTTGGTTTACCAAGTTCTAAATGTCCCTTTAAATTTTAGTTTCTTGAAAACACAGAGTTGGGCCTGCCTATTACTTTATGATCAAGATTTCTTCCAATCCTTTTGGGTATTTCACTACTCATTGTCACCTCTACCAAAAAGGAGAGTTCTACTGATAATAGAGAGAATGTGAATTGATAGGAGTTTAAAAAAAAAACAAAAAAAGGAAGCCTTTTAAAAAAACTTAGTAGTAGTTATGGTTAAAAGGTAGTATGGACAAAGTTAAAATAATCCCTAATTCTCACTTTACACATTAGTTGTATAAATTAATCTTTACAAGTTATTTATTTCATTTCTTTCTTTTCCAGCATTTTTGGGAAGAGTTTACCGACATTTTACTGTATTCTGTGGACAATGTTCTTCTGGTTCTGTTCATTTCATATTGCATCAGTTCATGTAAGTCTTTCCAGGATTTTCTAAAATCATCATGCTTGTTACCAAAGAATTCTGTGAAACTCAGCAGGATTGGGACAAGCTGCCACTGCCCACTGCTTCCCCAGTTGCAAGCTGATCCAGGAGTAGTATTACAACCAACTCTCTTTAGAGTCAGAGAAGGATCCTTTATTCATGAGAAGAGGGTGTGCTCACAGATGAGATACACTGAGTACTTCCAGGGAGCAAACTTTATACTGGTAGCTCAGCTCTTTATCCCTCCCTTCAAGGTTTAGATTGGTCAGATTTAGTCAGAATAGGTTACCATTGGCCAGATTTACTATCCAACTAGTAATTAGGTTTGATACAATTGGTCAGAGATTCACCATCTGAACAGCAATTAGGATTACAATCCCCTCAAAAAGTCTTATGCCTTGTCACTGACCATAGCTGGTTTGGGTCAGTTTAACCCTAAATCCTCTTTGTTAGGAATTTAGTTGTCTAACTAGTTCCTCAACTCACAGGTGATTGGAGATACCCCAACAAGATATTTTACCTCTCCCTCCTCTTTTGCTGTTCTAACAATATCTGTGGAAACCCAATTTCTCATACTTCTCATCCTTGTCATTCCTTAGAGCACAACAATAGTCTATTACAATCATATACCACAACTTATTCTGCCATTTCCCAATAATGGACATCCTCTCAAGATCCAGTTCTTTGCCACCACACAATGAGCTAATTTTGTATTTTTGTTCTCACCCTCCCCTTAATCTCTTTGAGATACATATATAATAGTTGTATTGCTAGATCAAAGAGTATGCATAGTTTTATAGCCCTTTGGGCATTGTTCCAAATTACTCTCTGGAATGGTTGAATAAGCAGAATATACTTTAATTTTACTGTATCATTTCTTGACCTGGAAAAGCATCTCATTCATTATTTTTTTAAAAGGACGTCATCTGGGACTCTCACCCCACTACTATCAGCTTTTATAAAAAGAAAAAATAAATAAAAGTGATTTAGGATGACGTAGGATGATTGATTCATATGAAGAGAGGATAAAAATGAATTATTTATTTTAAAAATAATCTTTTACCTTGATCAAAACTTATTTCAGCTTAAAGTTTAAATATATCTAATTTAAAGTGGATTGAGATTTCTGTATTTTGAAACTATAATTTCACCAGTATAGGGATTTCCTTGAACAAGTTATAACTTTTCTGGGCCTCAGTGTCCTCATCTGTGAAATGGGGGGATGAAGTAGATGACCTCTAAGGTCCTTTTTATTTATTACTTTATTCCCCATATGGGGATCTGGAATTTATAATCCTAGAGTTTCCAGGACATAAGTGATGTGACTCTCATCATAAAGCTAATAAACTTAAATGTCAGAATATTTGAACCCAGTGCTTCCTAACTCCAAGTTCAGCACTTCAGAAACTATGCCATATTGTGTCATGTGTGTATTTAAAAATAAATACATTTTGTTCTTACAAAGTGAATTGAACCAAGAAATGTAATTCTAGAGTGCCCCTCCCCCAATTTTTGGAAATGATAGAAATCTGGTCCTCTGGGAAAAGATGTCAATTTTTTCATATGTCATTTTCAAAGCAGGATGATTTAGTAGAATTGGTTTAACAGAATGATTTCAAAAAACCTGAAAAGATTTACATGAATTCATGCAAAGAAAAGTAAACAGAATCAGGAGAACGTTATACACATTAACAGCAATATTGTTCAATGAAGAATTGTGAATGAGGTAGCTATTCTCAGCAGTATAACAATCCAAAACATTCCCAAAGGACTAATGATGAAGCACTACTATCTACCTCCAGAAACCTGATATTGTTTGAATACAATCCAAAGCATGCTATTTTTCACTTTCATTCCTTTTCTTTTATTTGAGTCTTCTTATACAAAATAAATACTATGAAATGTTTTCCATGATTGCACATGTATAATAATGTATATCTGATTGTTTATCATCTCAGGGAATGGGAGAGAAAAAGGGAGGAATAGATAGAATTTAGAACTCAAAACTTAAAAAAAAAACCCAGATTTTTAAAAATTGTTTTAACATGACTAGAGGGGGACATTTTATATTAATATATATCTATATCTATGTGTGTGTATACGTATGTATGTATTATCTTTTAATATTTTAATTAAGGAACATGCTCATTGTGTAAAAAAAATCTTCTTTCCAGATTCCTTTGATGTTTTGATTGAATATCAGCTAATAATTTTATGCTGGGAGTGCTCACAGTAGAGACAGAGAAAATATGTGGTTTGTTTCCTACCTCTTTTTTCCCATCCCACAACTGGTTTCCATGAATGCACATTGGTAAAAGTATTGTTTTCTTAAGAAAGGACTAATAGGCCGGCAATAAAATCACAGATTCTCAGACCAAGAGCTGGAAGTAATCTCCAAGGTCATTTATCAAGTCCAAGATCTTTATTTTACTGAGGAAGAAACTGTGACCTAAATAATCAAGTGACAAGCTGAAGGTGGGGGTTGGATTGAGTGACTGATATTATTCAAAATCAGGTTTTTTGACTCTAAAACCAATTCTTCTCAACTCAAGTCAAGCAACTTGAAGTTAAGTCAAGGTGAAGTTAAGAAGTTCAGAGTTTAGGGAGTAGGTAGGTAGGTGGTGTACAGTGGCTCGGGAGTCAAGAGGATTGTAGGCTTCCCAGTAAGTCACTTAATCCTGATTACCTCCAAAAGAAAAGGAACAAACAACAAGCAAAGAAGTTCAGAGACGATTAGTTTCTTCTCAGTGTCTAAAAGCATTTTTTAAGTGTTAGTCTCATACATCCTCTATCTAATATGGGGTGTTATACATATTTTTGGAATCAGATTAGTTGATTTCATTGGTATGGGGAAACCCCAAATGAGGAAACTCCCTCTACCAATGCAATTCAACACTTGCTTTTCTTGTAGTTCTAAAGTCTGGGAGCCCTGACAGATTAAGGGATTTGTCCAGGATCACAGGTCATATGTGAAATTTGAATGGAGATCTTCAAACTCTTGGCTCCATTTTTTCTATCCCTGATGCCATGCTGCCTCTTTGAATGAATTCAAAGAAGACTAATCTATTGTTAAATAGTTAAGTGGAAGTGGGATACTAGTTTCTCAATCCTTAAAGAATACAAAGAATGAATTTTTAAAATACTAACAAAATCCTCATTTCCCTAGTTATTTAATGCACATTTCTCTCTAGCTCCTTGATTAGTAAAATAATATTTTCATTTTACTCATTAATTACATTTGTAATGAGTATTTGGTGCAAATTCAGATCATCTGAGATGTCTTCACTCACATAGAAAATACCAGATGCCTGATTCCAGGAGACAGGAGAATTGGTGCATGTGTGGACATTCTGAGTTGATGTACCATGTGGTTGAGAGCAGCCTTTTTTCACTGGCCATGTAACTAGAAATGCCATGTCTTTAAAGTTGGAGTCTGGATCTTCTCTGCATTTGCATTGTCACTCACATCAGGTGACACAAGCAATAAGAGGGAAGGATCTAAGAGCATCTCTCTCCTCCACCTAATTAAATTGGCCCAAGAAACAGACTGGGAGTTTTGGCCTTTTTTTAATCATCTGCAATTCTAGGTATAGAAATATGAGTCTCTAACCTGGCAGCTCAAATCACCAGGATCCAAAATTTAGCAATCCAAATAGAGATATTGCAGCTAGTCTAGTTGTTCTTCAATCATTTTTCAGGCATATCCAACTCTCTGTGACTTCATATGGAGTTTTCTTGGCAAAGATTCTGGAGTGGTTGGCTATTTCCTTCTCTAGTTCATTTTACAGATGAGGAAGCTGAAGCAAACAGAGATAAGTGACTTGCCCAGGATCCCACAGCTAGTCAGTGCCTAAGGCCAATGGAGCTTTGAACTTCAATTTGGTTAGACTAATGCCATGTAGGGATTGAGCTAAACTGTGAGCTGAATTCCCCTCCCTCCCCTAAAGACTGAGATGGTATAATAGAATTATAATGTCCACTAAGCATTGGAGAAAATATTGATGTATTTATTCTCACCAATCTAATGTTAAATAGTTAAATGAAACTAGGATGCTAGTCAGTCAGTCCTTAAAATTGGGAGAACACAATCATTAGTGGTTCCAACCAATGACAAGAAAAGGGAAACTCCTCATTCCTGGAAAACCTTGGTGGAAAGGATGAAAAATGTAACAGACCTGGCCAGAGAGTGTGCCCAGAGCAATCCGATACACATGACTTGGCACTAGTTATATTACACTAAGAGCAGGCAATTTATAGGGATCATCAAAGGTGCCCTTGACAGATGTTACTTTTAATTAGCTTTGCTTTGAAATATATGCATTGTTATTGAACCTTGGGGGGATTTGCAAGTTTTTGATCTTCTGCCAAACTCTGGCTTTTTGTAGTTCCTAGAGCATGGAATTTTCCTGCTGAAGTTAATAGTCATTATGTCCATGCCATCCCAGGTCAAAAAACCATTAACATCAGCAAATTTCCCAAGAGCTATGGGTATCAGAATTAGGGTCAAAGTCAAGATTCCAAGCTCTCAATCTTGAGCCTAGGTTATTGTATTCTTAACTAATTTATTCTTTTTGACATGTATTCAAAGGTGAGCAAATAAAAACACAGGAAGGGCCAAAATTATCCTAGACTACAAAACCTCTTGGCTAAATAGAGAAACAAACTTGGAAAGAGGTATTCTAACCTTGTGTCCGTGTGTGTGTGTGTGTGTGTGTGTGTGTGTGTGTGTGTGTGTGTGTGTGAGTGAGAGAGAGAGAGAGAGAGAGATGGATCCTTTGGCAGTCTGGTGAAACCTGTAAACCACTTCTTTCAGAATAATGTTTTTAAATCACTGAAGGAAATGCTAAGTTTTAGTTAGAGATTAGTGAAAATAAAGACATAATATTTTTCCCTAAATTCACCAAACTCCTCATCTCTATGTACAATGCTGCCCAAAATCTTAGGAGTAGTTCTTGAACTGTTTTTTTAAGCAAAAAAACAAAAACAAAAACAACCCTACTTATCTCTAAGGTGAGAATTTAAAAGGAAGAGATGATTTAAAAAAAAGAAAAAGAAGAAAGAAAAAGAAGGAAAAAGGAAGAAGAAAGAAGAAGGAAAAAAAAGAAAGAAGAAGAAGAAGAAGTCAATTCTATATTTTTTATTGTTGTTGTTGAGGCAGTTGGGGTTAAAGTGATTTGCCCAGAGTGACACAACCTAGTTAAGTGTTAAGTGTCTGAAGTCAGATTTGAACTCAAGTCCTCATGATTCTGGGCTGGTGCTAAATTCTTCTATATTTCAGACCAGCTTTGGACCAATAATTGGCAAACTACTTCTCTCCAACTTACTATATCCATTCTGTGCTGCCCTACCTTCCTATATCATGAAGTAGATGGCTTCAAGGTGGTTCCTTTCCCCTCTACATTTGAGGTACAGAGAATCTTCAATATACAGTCTACTAAGCTTATTAAGTCTTTGTATGGTGGTGGTGGAAGGGCATTTTTTTAAACCTTAACTTAAAACATAAGCTTTAGACTGAGAGGCAGGTCTGACATCTAGTTATGTGACCTTGGAGAAAATCATTTTATCTTTTGTCAATTTGAATGTTTCATTTAAATTATTTAATTCTACACACTTTCTTTCCTGGCAATAAAATTAATCATTTCTTTTAACTTGGAGGGGGAAAAAAAGCTTTGACCACAAAGTACTCATTTAGATGCAACAAAATAGTATTAAATATTCTATTTAAAAAAGAGAGATAATGGGAGATCTCTATGGGGGATATAAGAAATTTAGTAACTTACCAGCATCTTTGATCCATTCATCATAAAGGTGCACAGTCCTTGATGTAAGATCACTGAAGACCATTTCCCATAAAAGTTATTGGACCTCAGGATGGATTCTTCACTAAAAGAAAGCAAGAAAAAAGCTCTTATGGTCTACAAATGCAAATAAGCTTAATCTTCATGGAATGCAATATTCAAAAATGCTAAAAATTTAATAGAGACAACTAACAAAGCAATAAGCTTTATCTACTGTAGGCTAATGCATTAGCAGAATACATTTATATTGGACCCAATGCAGTTGCAGATGAGTCAAGTTTTCCATTATTTCAGAGACATGGCTTACTTCAGTAAAGATGGTTGCAATTTCATGTATCAAATGGAAAAGCTGTAAAAGAAATATTATTTCAAGAAATGCAGCAAGAATAACTCCCATTCCAACAACTATAAAGGACGATACTAACTGGCTCTATCTCTGCCATAGTTACTGTGATGTAAAATTGAAGGGGAAAAAAAACTATGAAGATAAGCCCTCAGAAGCTAAAACAATTATGCAAGCCTCTGATAGTAGGTGAAATGGGGGAATAGGGAAGGGCTTACATATGAATTTTCTTGCTGAAGTTAAAGAAGATATAATAGGGGAGAACTTGATTTCTTCAAAACGCTATCACCATCCAGTAAATCAAGTATGATTCTAGGTCATGGCCTCCTGGTCATACAAATGAAGCCTGTATTTCAAAATCAAGGCCCCTCCTTTCTATGTAGTATCATATAGACATTACAAATAAAAGTAACAAAATGTTTTATTAGCCTTTGATTGTGAAAAAAGTCAAGCTAGAAATAAAAAAAGATCTTTAAATAAATAATGCTTATAAATTTGAAATTTCAGATTCACAACAAACAAGTAGGAGATGTTTCATTTCAAAAAAGATGTTTTTGATCACCTCTCAAATTATTATCCTGTATCTTTTCTCCCTGTCACAGTCAAATTCCCAAAGGAAAAACATCTACTTAATTTACTTCCCATTTCTCAACCTCTTGCAATTTGGATTCCACACCCATGGTGACTAAAGTTGTACTTGCCAAGATTACCAATGATCTAGAAATAACTAAATCCTATGCATTTTTCTGAGTTCTCATCATTTTTGATCCTTTTTGACTTTTGCACTGTTGACCACCTCCCACCTACTGAATACTCTCTCTCCATCAGATTTTGGGACATTGTTCTCTCCTGGTTCTCCTCCTGGAACATTCCTTTCATGGATCATCCCAATGAACCTCCCCTTAAAGCATAGGTATATTCCAGGGCTTTATCTGACCCTCTTCCTTTTCTTTACACCTTTCTCAGTCACCTCACCAATTCCCATGGGTTCAATTATTATTTTATGCATATGATGTCTAGATCCATAGACCCAACTTTCAGCTCTCTTTCCTACATTCCTCAGCAATTGCTGATTGGACATCTTTACTCATATCTCACACTCAACATAACTAAAATGGAAATCACTATCTCTCTCCCTGAATGTGCCTCCACCCTATCATCCTTATTTCTATCTAGAACATGACCATACTTCCAGTTACTCAGGTTCATGGAGAGACTTAATAAGTTCAGAACACAGCATCCTAAGGATTCTACATACCCCAAATATAGCGGGGAAAGGAACCACTTTAAAGCTCTTTCCCTCTTGGTTGGGAGGTTGGACAGCACAGGGTGGGAAAGAGGAGGTTTAGCATTAATTGACTGGTTTAAAAATATTTGGAAGGTTGAAGAGTTGTCTTTAAAAAAAATAAAAAAAAGACAAGATAACCCATTCCTTTTAAATTCTCTCCTTAGAGATAAGCAGGAATTCTTACTATGTAGTCCAACTTTTCATTCAGCTAGCTAGGTCTTATCATTTCAACCATCACAAATCCTAGACCATCCATTTACTACTTTTTACTCACATAACCAACACCATAATTCAGGTCTTCATCATTTCTTACCTAAACTCTTTCAATAGCCTCCTTAACTGCATTTCCTCTTTCCACGGTCTCCTTTGTTCAATCTATCCCCAATATAAATGCCAAAATCATCTTAGAGCACAAATCTAATCAAAGTCACTCCCTTCTTCTAAGATCTTCCATGGTTTCCTATTGTTTCTAGAATAAAATAAACTCTACAGTTTGTCATTTCAGGCCAAAGATAATCTGACAGAAAATAAATGTTCCAAACATTTTTTGTACATTACCTCAACCCACATATACTAAACAATACTGGCTTATTTTCTGGCCCCCATGTATAGTATTCCACCTCCCATATGCATGAAAATGCACAGTTGGTCCTTCATAACTAGAATGTACTCCTTTCTCATCTCTGTCTCTTGGAATAACAAAAACAACTAGCATTTATATATCACTCTATACATACATATATACAGGTATGTGTGTAGATAAATAGGCAGATATAGATATAGATATATACATATACACATACATATGAGTATGTTTGTATGCATATATATGAATATGCACATACTCACAAAACCAGGGTCCATAGTTTTCAAGATTTCTCAGGTGTCAACTCCTACACAAAGTTTTTTCTGATCTATTTTCATCTCCCAGTTGTATGTGCTTTTCCTCTTCTAAAACTATTTTGAATAAATTTCATAACAATTTATTGGTGTAATGTTGAATCTTCTCAGCTAAAGATAAAATTCTAAAGGGTAAAGATTCTTAATTTCCTCTTATTTCCCCTGTGCCTATCACAGTGTTTTGTTTCTGGTAAATGCTAAGTAAATGACTACTGAATTAATTAAATTAATAAGATGGATGCACTAAATGTAATCTCCTTTTCAGTTATATTAACTAACAAATCTTATGAATATACAATCCTTTAAGCTAATATTGGGGGGTAATGAATGAAAAATACCTGCCAAATACTATAGTATCCTTAGATTGTGTGATTATGACATGGTGAGAGAGGTTATTAGACAAGGGGAAACAATTCCACTAAATTGTGCAAGTCACTTAATCATATTTGCCTCAGTTTCCTCATCTATAAAATGAGCTGGAGAAAGAAATGGCAAACCCCTCTAGTATTTGTGCCAAGAAAATCCCAGACGGGGTCATTAAAAGTTGGACACAATTGAGAAGCAACTGAATAACAAAAGAGTTGAGATGCTAGAGATCACAATCTATTAAGGAAAAAGAAAAAACTCATGTGAGGAAATCCAGACATTTAAAGGGAAGTATATAACAGAATATTTGAGTGGTAGGAGAGAGAAACAGAAATTATTTTTATCATGAGTACACCACAGGCCACCTGAAGAAAAAAGAGGAAATATATCATGAATTTAAAAAATAGATCATAAGACTAGCACAAAAACCAATAGTTCAATTATCCAGATATCTCCTGGAACTCTCTGTGCCAAAGCTTAGCAACTAATAATTTCGTGACTTTCCTTCATGACAATTTCATTATTTAAAAATTGGATGAACCAACAAGGGGAAATCCTATTCATTTAATTCCATTAACAGGTAGGAGCTGGTAGCTGAAGATAAGGAGGGGAAGGTAGATAACTTGAGAGGACAGTGACTCTGTAATGAGAAAAACTAGACATGGTATGACATAAACCCTAGATTTGGGGAAAGCAGATTTCAAGAGCAAAAATAGGTTGGATTCCATGAACTAAATAAAATACTTCAGAAGATATCAACCCAATCAAGAAGATAATCAAAGTGGAAATTACAAAAGCACAAAGGGGAATAAGTCTAATAAGGGGGGGGGGAGGAATGGTTTTATTCAAATAAGACCAAGGAAAATGAGTAGCCAACTTAACATTTTTAAAAGGAATATAGATTAAAATGGTAATAGGTTTAGCACAATTAAACATGTATGGCCCATATTACTTACTGTCTCAAAGCTGAGGGCAGGAGGAGGTGAGAAAGAGAAAATCTGGGATACAAAAACTTTTTTTTAAATAAAAGTTAAGATTGTCTTTACATGTAAGTGGGTGAAAATAATTTTTTTTTCAAAAAAAATTTTAAAAGAATGTACAGAAGCCAAGTATTTTAACATAATTAACATAGTGGATATCCTGCCATCTAGGGGAGGGGTGGGGAGTTGGGGGGAAAATTTGTAACAGAAAGCTTTGTAAGGGTTAATGTTGAAGAATGTTGAAGAAAACATATGTTTTGCAACTAAAATAAAATTTAAAAAAGAAAGAAAGAAAGAAAAGAATGTACAGAAGCAAGGACAAGAAAAAGAAATGCAAATATAAGAGCACAACACATAAAGTAAAAAATAGTGTCAGGCCAGAAGGATAATTTCAGAGAGGCCTGAAGAGACTTGCATGAACTGATGCTAAGTGAAATGAGCAGAACCAGGAAATCATTATACACGGCAACAAGACTATGATGATCAATTCTGATGGACTTGGTTCTCTTCAACAATGAGATTTTTCAAACCAGTTCCAATTGTTCAGGGATGAAGAAAGTCATATACACCCAGGGAGAGGCCTGTGGGATCAGACTGTGGACTACAACATAGCATTTTCATGCTTTCTGTTGATGTTTGCTTACATTTTGTTTTCCTTCTCAGGTTTTTTTTCTTGTAGATCCGATTTTTCTTGTACAGCAAGACAACTGTATAAATATGTATACATATATTCTATTTGTCATATATTTTACCATAATTAACATGTATTAGACTACCTGCCATCTAGGGGAAGGAGTGGGGGGAAGGAGAGAAAAATTTGTAACAGAAAGCTTTGCAAGGGTCAATGTTGAAAAATTACCTATGCATATGTTTTGCAAATAAAAAGCTTTAATTAAAAAAAAATAGTGTCAGGAAGGTAAACCTCAGAATGAGATAAGGCTGAACAGAAAAGCTAAAAACAAAAAAAGGGAAGAGATGTATTTTTTTAATCTAATAGAGAAAAAAAGAAGGTTCAAAGAAGGAATAGGGTTTTCAATTACGGTCCATGAAACAATGACTACTGATAGCAGACAGAAGGTAAAGCTACTGAATTTTTTTCCCTGTGTTCTCTACAAAGGAGAAATGCCTTAGCATTGGGAATGACAGAACAAAAATGACTAATAGGGAGTTGATATTCTAGATTAATACAAAGATAACATGTAGCTACCCGTGATAAAGTTAAGTAATCTGGCTCAGATGAACTATATCTTTGTAACCTGAAAGAAGTGGCATCTGGTACTGTTGAGTCATTGTCAGTGATATTTAAATGATCATGAAAAATAAGAAAGGTACCAAAAAATTGGAGGTGGCCAAATGTCTTGATTTTTTTTTATTTCAAGAGAACAGAATTTGAAAACTATATACTGTAAACTTAACTTCAAGTTCTGGGGAAATTCTAGAACAGATCATTAAAAAGATGGGTGGTCAACATTTAGAAAGGAAATGGGATGACAACAATATTCAGCTTGACTTCATCAAGAACAGGTTATTCCAGAATAACCTCATTGCATGCTGCTTTTTTTAAAAAAATGATTAGTAAACTAGTAGAAAAGATAGAAAGCTATGGATGTAGTTTATCAAGATTTTAATAAGCTTTTGATAAAGTATCACATAATATTCTTTTTTAAGTCTTTTTTAAATTTTATTTTTTAGATTATTCATGTACATCCATTTTTATATATTTCCATATGAGTTAGGTTAGAAGAGAAAGGTCAGAACAAAAGGGAAAAACCATCTTGTAATATTTTTATGGAAAAAATGTAGTAGGCAATAATGATACATTCAGATGAATTCAAAACTGGTTGGCTGGTCACCTTAAAGAGTTGTTGTGAAAAGTTTAACATCAATGTGGCAGGAAGTGTCCGGTAAAGTATCCCAAGGATCAGTGCTTGCCCTGTGCTGTCTGATATTTTTATCAATGACTGGGATGAAGACATAGGTGTTATTTTCATTATTTTTAGAGATGACACAAATCTGGGAGGGCTAACATAATAAATCAGAAGGTCAGGATCCAAAACAACCTTGAGAG
>JAJPUD010008276.1:0-43264 GCA_023553655.1 Myrmecobius fasciatus
GAGGGTGAACAGTCAGCAAATTATTTAGTTATGCCTTTGCTGCTGAGTCACTTGGTCGTCTTCTCAACAACAATTGGATTATTTAACTAATGGCTAACTCTTTTAGGGAGGGTTGGTATTAGCTATTCAGAATGGTATTTGTCTAAGGTGGAAATGAATTAAACTCTCTCCATGTGTATGTTTTTGTTGCTAGGACTTTGGTCTCTACCTTCCCTGAACTGCCATTGAAGATCTTCAAATGCAGGGTTCAAGGCCCCTATAGATGAGCGAGTCTGCTCCCTGCCATTTCCCTTTAGGGTTTTCTCTCCTTTTTCAATGTTCAATTGTTAGGTCCTTGAGGTCTAGGACTGACTTTTTTTTTTAATTGTATTCCCCAATGCATGGCACTATAATGACTTAATAAATGGGTTTTTTTAATTTAATTTAACTACCAACTCAGCCTATTACTTTAAAGTCCAGCTCATATACTACTGCCTCAATATATCCTACTTTAATGCTTCCCCAGTTAGACAGGCTGCTTGGAAAGCCGGGGCTTTTGATGGATTTTGATGTCAGCTCTGCCCTGATACCAACCCTGAGTTCTAGGCCCGAATTGCTTGCCGTCTCACATTGGCTACATCTGTGTGTCATCTTTCTAGGCCTCAGTTGCCTGTATTCCACTATTGAGAGTATTGACCAGAATTCCTTCAAGGCTATCAGTGTTTTCATCAAGTGAGATAATATTTGTAAAGCACTTAGCACATAGACACTCGATAAATGCTTGTTTCCTTCCTTGTGTTTTCAGCGGCCTACACAAGGCCTTTGCACATAGTAGGCACTTAATAAATGTTACTAAACTGGATGTGATTAAATTAAATTAACAGTTTTAAAAAATAATAATAATCTATACATTCAAGAAATATAGGCCCTGCCAGACTGAAGCAAAGCAGTGGGGCTGAACTTAGATCACAAAGGGAAGGGTACAGACAAAAGCCTAAAGTTTCCCTGTTTTCTTATATACCTGTTTGGGGCCTTGTGTATAATAGGTGCCCAGTAAGTAGTCAGTGAATAAAGATCACTTCATTTGGAGCCAAATCAGAATAAAAATACAAGATTATAAATTTAGCTCATCTTCCTGAGTTCAAATTTGGTCTCAGACACTTCCTAGTTGTGTGATCTTGGGCAAGTCACTTAACCCTAAACTGCCTCAGTTTCCTTATCTGTAAAATGAGCTGGAGAAGGAAACAGCATCACACTCCAGTATCTTTGCCAAGAAAACTCCCAAATGGGTTTACAAAGAGTCAGGCACAGCTGAAAAACCACTGAACAACCACCACTTCCATCTCCAAACTCAGTATATTGATACCAAACTGCCTTTCTTAAAAAGTCAGGAACCTAGAGAATTCTAGAGAGCTACTTTTTGACTATTAGGTTGTTTCCATCTTCTTTCCAATTATCTCTGACTTTGAGATTCTCTCCTTAAATAATTCAACCATCAGGTGAATCAAAATTTACCCCAAATTTCCAACTTTATATTTAAAGAGGAAAAAAAAAGTGACACCATACAGAATTAGAGTCCCAAGAATGGTCCCTGATAGTTTCACATTGTCACCAACTTAGTATTAATATGTTTTTTGGGGGGCATGTCTTCTTCCTTATTTAACTGAGCAATATTAAAGCTCTAGGATATTTGCGGGGGGGGGGCCCACAGAACAAGGAAGTTAAGGGACTGGCACTGAACCAGGAGGAAGAGAATGACTAAAAATAAAGTTTTTGCCAAGAGCAGGTCCTGATAATTTTAAGTCATTCCCTTCCCATCGTAGAAGATGGTTTGGGCAGATTTCCTTCATTATTTGGCCCTTTCAATCTCAACATTTATCCTGACCTTCATATTTCCTTAGGTCCCTGATAGGAAAACATGTACCTCCAAATTCAGCAACTAGATCAACAGAGTTCTCTGACATCCTTTTCTCTCCCCCCAAACCTCTCCGAGGTGGAATCATAGCAAATAAGTCTTGAATGCTTCCCATTCTCTCAAATGCTACCTAATTTCAATGAGTTACAACCTCACTTGAGTATTTCTTTGCACTAAGGAAGTCAGTGAAATGGCCAGGAACCATTCTTGGGGGTGTTTTGCCTATTCATAAATTTCTGCCCTGTTCCAGACATCACCATCACCGTCCTGGTCTTAAATATCATGTACAGAATTAGCCACGAGATTTGAAGGAAGGGCCATCAAGCCCCAAAGAATCCCATTCCTTTCTCCAGATCCCTTCTGAATTAAGCAGAGGGAGAGACGAGTTCTCAAACCCATGGACCATCTAGGGTTGTAAGCTGAAACTCTTGAATGGTGATCAGAGGGAGACCAGGACACTCCTGCCTTAGTGACAGAAGTCTCTATTTGGGGCTTCCATTTTTGTTGCCACTTCCTCCACTCAGGGCATGTACCAGAGAGTGCTATTTTTGCCGTACATTTTTGCATTCTGTTTCCTAGGTCACAAAGAGAAAAGTGTTTATTGTTGTTGTCTTCAGCAAGGGAAAGAAAAACATAGAAGTGTAGCTGGGAATAGTGCAGGCTGGTGGGTGAGCCACTGGGGAGGTGCTCTGCTCTGGGATACTACATAAAGAAAGGGGCTTCTGTTGAGTCACATCAGGGTTTCAACAAAGTGTCCCTCTGTTTCCTCAGAGAAGCAAGAGCATGGTACCACCATCCCTGTCTATCAGTTATGACTGTCCAGCTCCTAATTATTCAGAGTCAAGTCCAAAGTCCTTAACTTGGCATTCCAGGCCTCTGCAATTTGACCACTTGTGGTTACTCCAATATTATCTCCCTTTCCCTTCCAAGGCTCATTCTTTTCTGGCCAAATTTATTAACTCATTGTTTCCTGAACTTACTGAGAACATGGCAGTCTCTAACCTCCATTTCTACATTCTGCAACTTGCTTTTCTAAAAGATACCTTCTTTCCTCTTCCTGTCCTCTACCCACATATAGCTTAACTTACGCCACTAGGAATCAGGAAGACTCATCTTCATGACTCTGAATCCAGCCTTAGACATTATGTGTGATCCTGGGCAAGTCACTTACCCCTGTCTGCCTTTGTTTTCTCATCTGTAAAATGAGCTGGAGAAGAAAATGGCAAATCACTCCAGTATCTTTGCCAAGAAAACCCCAAATGGGGTTATGTAGAGAAAGACAAAATAGAAAATGGTTGAATAGCAGCAAAAGGCCTATTTCCTCTATGAAGTCTTCCTTCACTGTCCTCACTTTAAATTGTTCTCTCTTTTTCCTGAATTCCTAACCACTTGTCTGTGTTGTTCATGTGGTTATTTTGGTACACTCACAGATTTAGAACTAGAAGAAATCTCAGAAGTCCTTTAGCCCAGTACCTAACCCCCATTTTGCAGATCTTTAACTGAGACCCAGAAAGAATAAATGAATTGCCCACAGTTACAGATTCTCTGACTTCAAAATCAGGGTTCTTTCCAGTGTACCACACTGTGCTGGTCATTATCACCCAAAACATATCTTGAATGACTGTGTGTAGAGTCACAGGGAGTTTTAGGGGGGATGTTAAGAGATTCAGTGGCTAATTCTTTTGTAGGAGTAAATTTTTAAGATCACTTTCCTCCTAGGTGAGCAGGAAAGGCTCTCGGACATGTATTCTCAGAAAGGGAAGGTAATGAAGAAAAGTCCCTTCTATCTCGTGTCCAAGGATCATTCCAGGGTCAGGCAATGTCTAAGTAGATGTTTTCTTTGAAGAAGAACTGTCATAGTTCACCAGCAAATGCTATTCAGATGGACTGAGAGCAGACATTTGGATATTGACAGTGAATATAGTAACTGACTGAACCACTTCACTTCCACAAGCATTTATTTAAAGACCTTCTGTGTTCTAAGAACTGGGGATAAAGAGTAAAATGAAAGCTCCCTGACTTGAGGGAGCTTGCTTATGTTCTGCTAGGGGTAGGAAAACAGTGTATGCACAAATCTGTAGACACAAGATGCTGTAGCAATTTGAGAGAATGAAAAAGGCATCTTGGAGATGGCACTTCTGCTGAGCCTGAAGGGAGTCCCAAGAGGCAGACGTGAGGAGGATGCACAGAGATGGAAAGTGGGATGTTCTGTATGGCAGCAGCAAGCCGCAGAGTTTGTCTGAAACCCAGACTGCTTGAAGTAGAGTAATATGTAATTGGCCTGAAAATATAGCTTGGAGCTAGACTGTAAATGACTTTAAATGCCAAAGACAGAAGAATGTAGTGTAATTCCAGAGGGAGCCACCAAAGCTTCCTGGGCAGAGGAGTGATCCAAGCACTATGAGAGCTCCTGATTCTTTGTATGTGGCACAAAGTACATTGCACGTAGCAGGCATTCAGTACCCACTTATGGACCAATTAAAACAGAGGAGCATGTTGTAAATGAGAAATCCGTTTGTCCCAACCCCATTCTGTTAGAGAGAAGACTTGATATAATTGATAGAGTACAGTGCATGAAGTCAGGAAAACCCGATTTCAAATCCTACCTCCAACACTTAGTAGCTGTATGATCATGACCAAGTTACTTAACCTCTCTGTACCTCAGTTTCCTCTTCTGTAAAGTGAGGAGGAAGATCAACTCAATGACCTCTTAAGATTCCTTCCAGCTCTAAATCTATGATCCTAAGAGTTCAAGGCTGGTCATTCTATAGCCCTCATTAGGGTCACATGCAGCTCTTCTGAAATTAATTTGTGGCCTTTGAAATGCAGATAAGAGAATTCAAAATTTCCAAAAGGGCAAAAAACAAAAACAAAAAAAAACCCTAACTCAAAAATAGTATTCCTCATCAAAAACATTTTGCCTTCAAAATGACAAAGTAGATGGATAAAATAAGCATCTGCCCACAATATTCAGTATGAATAAAATAGATGAAAAGATCATGATGACTTCATTCTGACTTGGGCAGATGGGCCCCCATGTTTAATACATGTATCATTTCTTGGCACTCTTGCATGGTGCTCTTTCATTTTAACAGCATTTTCTCAGCCTCACTGGCAGTAACACTACCATCAATGGTAAGTTCATCATATAGTGGACCTTTAACTCCCCAAATTTCACATTCTTTCTTAGAGAAACACCTCTTGATCTTTTTCATTCCTTTATCTCTATTTGTTGTCTGTGACCAGGAGGCATTTTGAACAAAGTGAAGGTATATTTTCTTCTCCTAGTTTTGGAGATGGCCACATTATGGTCTCTGAATAGAAGACAATTCTACAGGGGTTGGGGTTGGAGTGGTAAAATGTTCCAGGCTAGTATTTTGTTTTTAAATCTAGAAAATGACTGGGTTTGCACGGGTGAGTTGGGGAGGGGGAAGGGGTGTCTGTCTAGTATGTTTAAAAATACTCAGTAGAATCCATACTTGAAGAAGCCCTTACATCTCCAGCATCCGTTTGCTGGAGCTGTGGCCATGTGCCCCAGCGTGTTGTTTTTTCCTTGCCTGCGTGCAGCTGGTTTTGGCTTGGCCATGGATACCACCATGCCAGAGTTCATGTGGTTATCCAAAGCAGCAAAGAATTTCCCAGAATGCTTTGAGAAACCTGAGACATTGAATGGCTTTCAGCATTTATTGATGTGGTCCACTGCAGGAAATAGCAGTGCGTCAATAAATATTTTTAGTCAGGAAACTGGGGTTTAAATGGTAGCCTTAGGGTTTGGGGGAAAGGCACAAGGGGTTGCTGGGAGAGATCCTACAAGTCATAAGTGCTGAGAGCCAAATACCTGGCTTGAAGAGGGCTAGCCACTGAACTGGAGCCAGGCATTGTATGCTGGCAGAAGGTACAAAGGCTTATGGAAGAATTGGAGGTAAAAGGAACAGCCAGTTTCCACTGGACAGGGCAGAACTTCTTAGTGAAGTGCAGGGATTGGCAACCTGGCAGGGATGCCAAAGGTAACATAGAAGAGTTGGCTTTTTTTGTGGCATGGGGTGGGGACAGACTAGATGCCAACACCATGCTCTGGGTCTCCTTACAAGACCTACCCCTGCTCACAGGTCGTTAGAGACCTTCCTCATTTGCCAGACGGGTCAGCTTTCACTTCCCACCCTGGACTTTGTGAGAAAGTCATCGATGCAATCCTTAAACGCTTTCAGTCTCCTGCTTCAACAAGACAGGAGGGATATTGGGCGTCCAATGATTCAGAAATCCCATTGCTAGATAAATCCAAGGAGGTCAGAAACAGGGAAGAAAAGGGGCAGTACATAAAACAAAATATTACAGGAACACTTTTTATAGGAGCCAAGAACTAGAAACAGTGCCTTTTGGTTAAAGAAAAGCTAAACAAATTGTGATGTGTGAACATCACAAAGCAGTACCAGGTTGTAAGAAACTGTGATATGAAGTATTCAGAGAAGCATGGGAAGGTGTTTGTGAACTGGCACAGACTGCAGTAAGCAGAACCAGGAAAATAGTGTCTCCAGTGACTGCAGCAAAGTAAGTGGAAAGGGCATGATTATAACAACCTGGAAAAGAAAAGAGAAAAGTAAACCTCTTTGCACAAGTAATAGACTATGGGTGGGAAATGTTGCACATGCTATTTATTAGATGTCAAAATTATGTTGGTTGGTTTTGCTGGATTGCTTTTTTCTGTTTTCTTTTATTCTTCATTATAAGGGATGACTGTAGGAAAAGTGATTCATTCAGAAATGAAGATGATGCTAATAGCAAAAAAATTAATTAAAATAAGATATGGGGGGAAAGGGAAGCTTTAGAGTTCATGTTTTCCTTCTGGCTTCTCTGTTATGTAGGCCTGATTATGTCATCTTGGTTTCCCCTGTTTTGATATGGGATGATAATGGCTACTCCTTCCCTTATCTCTCTGGGATACTGGGGGCCCCAACAAAAAATGATAAAAAGTTAAAATCTAATTCTTATAATCCGCAATCATAAGCTTCAAGGGCTTCCTGTGAAGCAAATTAGTGAGACATCAATGAGTATTGTGTGCCTCCTTTTGAACAAATGTCTTTGCCTTGGATAGAGTAGGAAATCTCTTCCAATATGACGGTACATTATGCCTGTAATACAGGAAAACTGAAAATTCATTTTCTTGAGAAAGAGAACGTAGGCCATGGTGCAGTTGTTCTGAATGGAATTTTGCAAGGATGAGGTACTAATACCAATGTTCCAAAAATTGGTAGGATGGGTCTTTTTGGATGTCCTAAAGAACCTAAAGTTGGGCATTAGTCATTCGAGAGCTTTTCTCTGTATAAAATGACAGGGTTATGTGACAACTAAAGCAGATGACAGAAAGAATGATTTAACCAGGAAGCTTGTGACAGTCATTAATGGCTAGATCAAAGATATCTTAAAGTTAGATAATAACTAATATTTACATAGCATTTAAGGTTTGCAAAGGGCTCTATGTACTTTATCTCCCTTGATTTTCACAACTCTGCTAGGTATATGCTATCATTATCCCCATTTAGAGATGACGAAGCTGAAACTTAGGCTATATGACTTGCCTATGGTCATACAGGTGGGAAGCATCTGATGTAGAATTTGAACTCAGTTTTTCCTGACTCCAAGCTCAGCACACTCTATTCTGGGCCACCTTGCTGCTCAATCCTGTGCCTCTGTTCAGTATTAGGTGTTATTCTATTTTTTTTTAATTTCATTTACTTATATTGATGTCTTACTTGCTTCAGTGTGATGGGGAAATGGCCCTGACCTTCTCAGCATCAGTGTAGCATAATATTTAACAAAGTCTATCAAGCTATAAAAGCTTCAAATAGAGGATCACCAAAAAAGTTTATACTCATTAAGTTCAGAGAAGTTCAATAGGGATATGCTGGTAAATGTTTAACAACCAGATCTCTAAACATCCATGACATGGTTTAACTTTGATATACTTTGTTAATGTCTCCTCTATCACTTTCTTATGAATCATTCAATAAAGCAAGCTCTAATCTATGACAATTCTGATTTCCAAAATGAAAAGGTTCACACTGGAATGTTAATAATTGACTTTCCCAAGCTAAGCTCTCGCATACACTTGGACACATCACTACAAGGCTATCAATAGCCGATGATATTTTTTTCAGCCACATCAACTCATGAAACCATCTAGTAAGATACAGAAGAGCTGTATTGGACAAAGGAGTGCCCATATGGACAAAATCCAGTATTCACTCAGTCTTGCTGGCTGGCTATAGGCTGAAGGTGTCCATCTCCAAATACTGCCTTGTTGTTCCCATTCTACACACCTCCCAACTTGAGGTTTGTTCTCAGGAACAACCTGAACCCTTTAGGCATCTATGGATGAATGCACAAAACATTTCTCTGAGCCTCATTTTTTCCATCTGTAAAAGGAAGAGGATGATCTAGACCCCAGTCTCTTAAACTGTGGCTTGTGACACCATATAGGATCTTGTGACTGAATGTGGAGGTCATAAAATTATGATTTATTATCAATAAAGGTTTGATTTGCATACTGCTTTAAATACCTATGAACTCGGGATCACATAAAAATTTCTTAAGCAAAAACAGGTCACAAGTGGAAAAAGTTTAAGAAGCCCCAATCTAGATGACACCTAAGTCCAGCCTCTAAATCTATTATCCAGTTATCCCATTTTAAAATTGTCTAAGGATTTACATTCATATACCAGACATATACCACACATATACTCATTTCCAGGAGACTACTGTGTCCTTCATATCTTCTCACTTTTATCAATACTTTGAGGTTATTTTTATTTTATTTTATTTTTTATTTTTAAATTTCTCTTCTTCCTCACTTTCCTTTCTCTAACCCCCACTGAAAACAAACAATAAACAACAACAAAAAAAAAAAACATTACAAATATGTATAGTCAAGCAAAACAAATTCCCACATGACATATCCAAAATGCAAAATGCCTAAATCTATACTCTCTGAGTCCATCATCTCTCTTACCTGTATATGGGTAGCATGCTTCATCATAAGCTCTCCAGAATTGTGGCTGGTCATCATATTGATCAGTTGCTAAGTCTTCCAGAGTTGGTTTGTTTTACATTATTGTTGTTGTAAGTTGTTTTCCTGGTTCTGCTCATTTCACTTTGCATCAGTTCATACAGATCTTTTCAGGTTTCCCTGAAACCATTCTCTTCACTCTTTTTTTCTGCACAGTACTATTCTATTACATTCATGTACCATAACTTCTTCAGTTGTTCCTCAATTATTTTCTGATTTTTTTTTGCCGACACAAAAAGAGCTTATAAATTTTTGTACACATGGGTCCCTTTTCTCTTTCTTTGATTTCTTTGGGGGTAAAGACCTAGTAATGATATGACTGGGTCAAATATGCACAATTTAATAAACAGTTTTGGGGACATAATTTCCAGAATGGCTAAACCAGTTCATAGTTCTACCAACCATGAATTATTGTACCAGTTTTCCCCCAATCCCTCCAGAATTTACTCATTTTCCTTTTCTGTCAACTAACAGAACTGTTAGATATGAGGTAGTATCTCAGAGTTGCTTTAATTTTCATTTCTCTAATTATGAGTGATTTGGTGCATTTTTTCATATGACTATTGATAGTATGAATTTCTCCTTCACATCTTTTGATCATTTACCATTTGGGGAAATTGATCAACACTTTGATCAACATCTGTTCAGTTGTTCAACTCAAACATTGTCTATTCTCCAAACACCCAAATTTCTTTCCATCTGAAGCACACAGCTGTCACATTTTCAGACTCTGTTATTGTGGAAGAATGCATGAAGGGATGAATGGATTGAAAGAGAGATAGACAGAGATCCAGGAATTTGGGTGGAGTTCCAAAACAAACTAAATAAGGTAAAAGCTTGCCAGTAAAGAGCCTAAATTGGTTACAGGGGTAGAGCCCAAGGTTCTGGAAGGAAAGTGATGGAGATGATGGCTTGAGTAGATTCTGCATAGCATTGAGATGGTCAGAAACTTGGAAGCTTTTTATTTGGATACCAAGAGAAGAGAAGTTCTTACTTATTTCTACACATGAGATTACATTCTATTGGGAGTATGCAAGAAATATCTCAAAGAAAATCATGTCTCTGAATATTTGAAATCTGCACAAGGGAGTGCTGAGTGTCTCAGATGAGACAGTTGGAAATTTGGGTGAAAGCTGCTAATTATAACATATAGAGCTAGTTGGGGCCAATTGGAAAAGGTTTCAGAGAACAATTGAATATTGAATAGAAATACAAGAGGGCTGACTTGGCATCAAGAAATAACTTTATTCAAATTCTGCTTAGTCTCTGAACCTCAGTTTTCTCATTTGTAAAATAAAGTAGTTGGACTAAATGATCTCTAAAATCTCTTCTGTACCTTTGAATCTATTGTCTTAGGATTCTAGGATATCTCAAAGCCCCAAGAGAATAGAATGTATCTAAAATATTGTTTCCTAAATTATTCAGATATTCTTTGAACAGGAGTTCTCTGAGGTTCCATAGAAATCAGGTTAGGGACTGTACCTGATTTCATTGATATAAAGAACTCCTAGAAGAAGAAACTTCTTCCATTACTCACCTTTTCTGAAAGTTATATTTTATATAAATAATCTTAGAGAATTGACTAAAGCCTTGAAAGGTTAAATTACTTGCCCAGGATATCAGAGACATATCATATATTAAATATGACATTAAATTACAAACAGAAACACAAATCACAAACATCAAAATATATTCATCAATTGTTTTTTGTTTAAAATAGGCTTATTTTCTCTATTTTGTTCCAATACTTTCCAAGATGTCATTTATCTTTGGAGCATTTCCCCACATCAGTATTTATGGGTTCTTGTTGGGAAATTTTAAACCCCAAAGTGTTATGTAACCCAATAAGTTTGTGAAATACTGCTTTAAAATTAAAAAATCATAAATATGAATCCTGAAAAACATAGGAAGATTCATATCAACAAATTCAGAGCATGTAAAACAGCATAATCAAGAGAACAGGGCAGGTAGGGATATGACTCAGGTTGATTCATTTTCCTAAATTCAAATCCGGCCTCAGACCCTTATCTGTGTGACCCTGGGCAAATCACTTAACCCTGTTTGCCTCGGTTTCCTAATGTAAAATGAACTGGAGAAGGAAATGGCAAATTACTTAAGTTCTTTGCCAAGAAAACCCCAAATGGGATCACAAAGAGTCCAACAAACCTGAAACACAACAACCAAGAGAACAGTATACACAATGACTGTATTTGTGAATGAAAGCAGCACTAAAAGGCACCTAAATTCAGATTCAGTACTATTATCAATCTCAGTTCTGTA
Organism: Myrmecobius fasciatus; assembly: GCA_023553655.1. NCBI lineage: Eukaryota > Metazoa > Chordata > Mammalia > Dasyuromorphia > Myrmecobiidae > Myrmecobius > Myrmecobius fasciatus. The sequence goes on from JAJPUD010008276.1 coordinate 11,238, forward strand.
AAACAAATAAAATCATAAAAGTAGAACTGAAAGGAATGTTAAAGGTCATCTAGTCCAACAGCCTTATTTGACAAATTGAAGAGGATGACACCCAGAAAAATTGATTTGCTGAAGTCAAAGCAAACAGTGAGTAGCAGAGCTGGGCTCTGAACTCATGCACTTTCTAACTGCAAAAGCAGCCAACCCCTGGACCAGAAGAGCCTCATACCCTCAGGAGAGAAGTTTGAGAGCTTGATTGCAGAATGTTGTATGTGCCATCTCATACCATAGCTATTTCAGCTTCATTGAATAGATTTTTTAGTAGTTACAAAGAAAGACAGGTATATTCAGATATGATTGTAGTATGAGAACACAATAAAGGAATCCAGCACAACTTTCCAAAGGAATAAGTGACCAAGTATGGTGGTATAAGTCTAATATCTGTTACTGGGGAAGCTGAGGCTGAAAAATCTCTTGAGCTCAGTAGCTCCAAGCCACAAAGAGCTAAGTGTATCAGGTGTTCACATTAAATTCAGCATCAGTACAGTGAGCTCCCAAAATCAGGGAACAGTCAGAGTTGCCATGCCAACCAGTAGGGGGAGAGTGCCCATTAGTAACTCTTGAACTTTGAGTGTGGGGAAGATAGACCAATTTTTCAAGGAAAAAGATAACCAAAGAACCAAAAGATGAGTTATACACATTAAGGGCATTGTCCTCTGAAGAATGGCCTTGTTCTGTGATAACTTCTGTTACCAGGGATGTTTACCCCCCCCTTCTCTCTCTCTGTGTCTCTCTCACTATCTCTTTGTCTCTCACTATCTCTTTCTCACTATCTCTGTATTTCTCACACTATTTCTCTTTTTGTCTCTTTCACTATCTTTCTCTCCCTCTCTCACTATCTCTCTGTTTCTCACACTATCTTTCTCACACTATCTCTCTTTATCTCTCTCACTATCTTTGTCTCTCTCACTATCTCTTTCTCTCTCTGTCTCTTTCTCCTATCTCTTTGTCTCTTTCTGTCTCTGTGTGTGTCTTTCTCTCTGTCTCTCCCTGTGTGTCTCTTTTTTCTCTCACTTTCTTTCTCTCTCCATCTCTGTCTTTCTCTGTCTCTCTCTGTCTCTCCCTCTCTCTGTCTCTGTCTCTCTCTCTGTCACAGATACATTTTCATTTTTCATCCTTCCCTTTCTCCCTTTTTCCTCCTTCACCAAGGGTGGCTGATGCCTTGTCTCCTCTCTCTTTGCAGAAAGACTTTACCATGCGGGAAGAGCTACAACGCCAAGATGTGGAGCGCTGGTTGGGATTCATCACCTTCCTTTGTGAGGTGTTTGGCACCATGCGCAGCAGCACTGGGGAACCATTCCGTGTCCTTGTCTGTCCCATCTACACCTGCCTCAGGGAGGTAAGAGATACTGAACCATTCTCTCCCTCAGTCTCATTCTTCAGGTGTCCAAGTGACCAAGTAATCAGCCTCGAAACTCCATTCTTTACTTTCTTTTTGAGTGAGGGGGATGTCTGTGTGTGTGTTCTCAGGATACCAAGGGAGGTTGTGGGGTTGCCTTATATAGATCTTTGGGAAGAAAAGGGTCAGAAACTACTATATTGGAATGATCTTTTCATCTATAAATTGAGAGGTGGCTTCTTGCAGCAGAACAAGATTTATGATGATGAACTCTTTCATTCTCTGACACTGAGATGCACCAAGTGGTCTCTTATGTTCTCATCCCACCCTGCACAGAATTCTTTATTTCTAGGCAGCAATGATCTAGTGATTTTGAAGAAAGAAAACCTAGATTTAAACTCTAGGTCTGATACTTTGCTGTGTGGCTGTGAGGAAATTAATTAATCTCTCCAAGTTCAGCTGCCCTTAATTATAAGACAGGGATGATACTTGTACTACTACCCTCACAGGATGATGCTTAGAAAAATCATTTTCTAAAATTTAAAGTGTTACATAAATTTGAGGTTTTATTACCATTATAATGATGACATATAGTAATCATTCTCAAAAATGTCACAAAAGTAAGAAAGAGGGCATATGATGTAGTTATTGGCATTTTCTTTTTTTTCTTTTTTTTAAAATTGCTCAAAAGTATTTTATGTTCCTAATTACATGTAAAGACACTATTCAGCATTCATTTCTGTAAGATTTTTTTGTAAACTTTTCTTCCTCCCTCCCTTCCTTGTTGCCTCCATAAGATAGCAGACAATATGATATAGGTTATACATGTACAATCATTTTAAACATATTTCCATATTAGTCATGTTGTGAAAGAAAAATCAGAATAACAAGGAAAAACCACTAGAAAAAAAAACAAAATACACACAAAAAGGTGAAAATAATATGCTTTGATCCACATTTAATCTCCATAGTTCTCTTTTTGGATGCTAATGGCATTTTCCATCCCAAGTTTATTGGAATTGTCTTGGATTGCTGCATTGCTGTATGTTGATGTTTTCTTGATCACCTTTTTTGGATAATAAAATCATTTGTGGTTTTAATTGGGGAGGTGTATCCTCCTCTCCCTGAGATGATTGTGTATGTGTGCATATACACACATACACATATATCTATCTATCTATATACACATACAGACACACACACATATATATACACATACAGACTTATACACACACACACACACACACAATTCTTAGTGGTCTTAGCATTAATAGACATGATTTCCTCTGTTCTTTCCTCAGTGTACATTTAATCTGATTCATCTGATCTTCCTGATTTTATCTTGACTTCCTCATATAGCATATCAGGGATTGATGTGTTAGGGTCTATATGTAATGATTCTGCTGTCACTAATAGTAAAAGTATATTATTAGTTTCACATGATTGTACATATATACCATAAATCAGATTTCTGTCTTGAGGAGGGAGAAGGGAAGAGAGAATAGAAGAAAAATTTGGAATTCAAAATCTTACAAAGATGAATGTTGGACCTACCTGTATGTCCCTGGGCAAGTCACTTAACCCCAATTTGCCTCAGCAAAAAAAAAAAAAAAGTCGAATGTTGAAAACAATCTTTACATGTAATTATAAAAAGTAAAATACTATTAAGTATTTTAAAAAATAAAGGGTAGCTTCCCTGTAGACTCCCTTTTCAGATTTTCCCTCAAAGTAGAATATTGGAGAAATAGATGGGTCTATTCATTTTCTATCTGTTTACTATGGCTTGCGAGTTTGAAAGGTAAGTGGTTTTTTATGATGTTGTGGTATTAGGTATATATTGAGATGATTTAAGATGTATTAACAAATGCACAGAATAGCTATTTAGTGGCCTCCTGATTATTAAGCAATGTATAAAGTCAGATGTATGCCCAAGAGATTCCCTGATGTTATAGAGGATATCTTGGACAAAGTCCATATGGAAAGAAATCCCCGTGGTTGGTGATATTCCTATCTGCAAATGGTGTTGTACTTTTTCATCAAGCTTCAAACATGACAGGGCCTTCTTAATGAGTTCTGTAATTACTCAAAAAAAATTAGTTGAATAATCTTTAGACATATTGGGCCCAGAATTATTAAGGAGGAATAAAGCAAACTGGATTGCATTTGGAAAGTTGTGCACTTCCTTTGACAATTCCAAGATACTTCCCAGCACAAATAATCACTTCTTTTTTTTTAAACAATGTGATGTTCTATAGCAAACCTTGGAACTTCATTACCTTTGAAGAATCAAAATTATTGGTGATTCAAAAGGCAGTGGGAACATTTAGGATAGTTATAATTTATAACCTATTTCTGCCAACAAACTGGACTATTCACTGTCCCTTCATAGACATCTTGTACTTTCTGCCCTTCTGGATTTTTGTGTCTTTGCTTAGGCATGGAATGTCCTTCCTGCCTGTTGAAATCCTTACCATACTTTAATGACCCTTGAAGTCCTATCAGGTAGCTAAGTGGCTACCTGATAGAGTTCTAAGCCTACAATCAGAAAGACCTGAGTTCAGATGTGATCTTAACATTCACTATCTGTGTAACCATAGACAAATACCCTGTTTGCCTCAGTTTCTTCATCTGTAAAATGAGCTGGAGAAGGAAATGGCAAACCACTGCAGTATCTTTGCCAAGAAAACTCAAATTAAGTCATGAAGTCAGACATGACTGAAATGACTGAACAACAACTTTTTGTCGATCCTCATGTGGCACAAACTCTTGATTTTTACTATCCTGTGTCCTTATGAATATATTTAGTAATGTCCTTCCTAAAATGTGGCAACCAGAATTTTATACCATCTTGTTCTTGATTTAGCCTTGTTGCACTATCTAGCTCTTTATTGTATATAGTCTTATGTTAATTTATTGTTTCATGAATGTGTCATCTTTCCCTGATCACATCACTCATCCATCATGGGTGTGATCCATATCTCATGCTGTGGGAATGCCCTGAGAAGTAAGGATCTAGGAAGCTAGCTCCATGGGGCTTTGGACTTGGAACTTGGTGGGACTAAGACCATGAATCTTGAGTTGAACCTTCCTTCTCTCCTTCAGGAATTAGCCTAGGAAAGCACTTGCTCCTTCCTCTTATTGGTCAATTCTTCCCAAATCCTAGAATGATTGGTTTTCTAGAAGTCTGGATAGGTGGAGTCTCAGAGCTAAAGTCCTTTCCTGTGTCCCTTTGCATGGACCAGGTACTGATGCCATTCCTGTCCTGGTCTGTATAGATAGTCCCTGTCATCTTTAGCAATTATACACCCTTACATTCTGGACAGACTCTATTTCTTGGGTTCAGGGAACTCATCAAAGTAAACTGAATCAGGAAACAGGGCATCTAGGTTTACCAGCCTCTCTTGCTTCTGCTTGAGTTGGAATTCATCTTGGCAGTTGTGCTATCATGAACTTTTTCATTATGAACAATATGAGAGTCAGCTTAGTATAGCAGAAAGAATCAACTGGCAATCAGAAGATATGGGTTCAAATCTCAGCTAACAAATGCCTTGAAGCCAGATTTTAATTCACAAAGATGAGTTTTTTTTTTTCCAGGTCCAGTGTTCTATACACTGAGCAACTTAGCTGCCTTTCAAGGGAAGGACTTGAGGATATTTTCCCTGGAGCACACCTGCAGGAACAGGGTACCTGTCTTCAGTTAATATGACATCTGAAGTCTCTTCCAGTTCTGGGGTTCTGTGATTCTGAGGGAGATATATTGGGTAGCTGGAAGGCACAATGCTGAGTTCAAATTGAAAAGGCTTTTGATGCTGAGCTTGTATGTTCAGATTTGATATAGAAGGCAGTAGGGAGCCATCCATGAGTATATTTGCGGAGCAGAAGGTGGATCATGCAAGCAGAGAGGAACTAAGGTTCAAGGTTTAGCTCACTGAGACATTGCCATTTTTCCTCTAAACTCCAAATGATGAGCCCTAGCTGTGTCTTCCCTTGAGTTTCCTTTTTATGTCTCCTGCCCATAGTCTGCAGGAAGAAATGACAGGTGGCTTTCCTGTGATGAGACCCAGCTGAGGGGATGAAAGAGCCTATGTCAGCTGCTCAAATATATGGTCCCTGACACTGCATCTTCTCAGCCAGCCTGTTTATTCCAAGTGATGTGAAATCAGGTAGGACTGTCCCAGTCCTCCCAAATTTGGGACATGATGAGTGATGGGATCATCTCTGGTAATGAAAAGAGACTTGTGTTGATCCATTCTTGGCGAGAACTGAAGGTCTGGGCTTCAGGGACACTGCCCAGCCACTAGGCTGGAAAGTGAAGATTGCTTTGGAGTTCTTGAGAGAGGATGGAGTAGGGGCTTTCATGACTGAATTTTGCCTATATTTGTTTTACAAAAGGTTTTCCCTTTTGGGGGGGTGGGACAGTAGAACAGGATCTATTTTATTTTTAATTACATTGGTAACAACAGGGAAAAAAAAGGAAGAAAATAGAAGCAGCATCTAAAGTGAGAAACTGAAATAAGTATCCTCAGTAAAAGGAGAAACTGAGGTAAGATAAATAGAACTTTAATAAATATTACTAGGTCTGGGCATTAGAAGATGTGGGTTAGAATCCTTTCTGCCACTTTATTGTGTCATCTTCCCTTCTCGGAGCCTCAGTTTCTGTATCTGAAACATGGTAATGAGAGTAGAGAAGGTGAAGGGAATAGGATAGCTTAAGTGATCTCTTAGGCTCCTTCCAGCTCTGAATAATTTGCTATGATACTCTGGTCATTTAGCCTTTTGCCAGCAGTGACCCTGGGATGGATCCAGCCTGCAGTGGTTCTATCAGTTGCTGAACCTGCTGGTTTAAACTGCTCCTTAAACAGATTTTCTGTCATGTTCCCTGAGGGATACTTCTGTTCTCAGTTATACTTGAACATAGCCAAATTTCACTAAATCAAACTACTTGAAAAGAAAATCTGAGTCTGTGATAACTGAATTATGAACTTCGGGTGTTTTATAACCAGAAGGGTTTTTAGGGAAGTCCCAATTCAACTCCCAATTTTAAGATAAACTGAGACCCTGATAGGTTAGTTCACTTTCCTGAGGTCCTATATCTAAGCAGTGGCAAAACTGAGACCAGAATCCATGATTCCTAATTCTCACAACAATACTCTTTTTCCTAGGCTTTGGAGAAAATACTGCTCTAATTTTGGACCCAGAGAGAAGTGATTTACAAAGTTTTATAAATCTGGGGTTCTGTTTTAATGAATAAATAAGAACCACTTGTAATTATTAGCCCATTCATTATTTGAAAATATAAAGAGTTACTGCTAAAGTGGTTTTTAAAGTACTTGAAAATGATTGGCTGTTGTAAGTAGACTAAAAGCTAGCTTCCCAGCAACCAGATTCACACTATTCATTTGCTTGGCAAATTCTTTTTTCATCCAGAGTGCAAAGGTCAACTTCAGATGGACATAGCCTAATTCTCATGAATTCTAAATTAGTGGAGTCTGAATTAAGGGTCATCTCTCAATCCCAGCCTGGCCCCCTATGACCAGCCTTCTAATTCTCATCTAGTCTGACACACCCTGCTCTCAATGGGTGACCCTCTCACTTCATTTCCTCTCCTCACTCATGATTGCATTATTCTTTCATGTTCATTCTTCTGGGAGGCTCCTTTAGGACTCAGACAGAGTACTTCTCTCTCTTCCCCATTCTTGAGCACATTTGTTGAAAATCTGGCTGGCCAAGGAAAAGTTGAAGTGTCTTTGTACTCTTTCCCCCACCATTTTCCTTCTCTTTTAATTACTTTCCCCCCTCCCCTATCTCTTCGCCCAGTTTTTCCTTTTCCTCTCATCTCTATGCCCATTTTCTCCTAACATGGCAATCTGGCCAATCTGTTCTTCTTCTCATAGCCCAAGTATCCTCAAAATCTCTCTTCCCCTTGAAAGGTTTGGCTGTCACAACCAAAGGACAGGGACAGAGTGAATGAGAAAAAGAAGGCTGGAAAATTCTGCTTGATATCTAAAACATCTCTCCCTTAGGTTATGTACAATCTTTCCCCAGTGGAACCTTCTTTTCAGCACTTCTCTCATCTCCTTTTCTTTCCTCTGTCCTTTCCGCTCCTCTCCTTTCCTTTCCCATCTTCTCCCCTCCTCTCCTTCCTGGCCCTTCCTCTCTCCTTTTCTCTTTCCAGAAAGTCCACTAGCACCTCAATCCCTCCGTCAGGCTTCCAAGAAAAGGCATGTGGTGGAACAGTTCCATTGCAGGAGGGGTTGGGGGCCCACCTAAGAAGAACTGGGTGGGCTCATCAGAGAATAGAGAATACTTCTGGCTAATGAGAAGGATAACACAGAGGTCAGGCAGGCAGTCTCTCTCAGGAAGGGAAATTGCTCCTTGCAACAATGAGCGAGCCACATTTTTTTCCCTTTGGCTTGCACTCAGTCCAATTGCCGACATTGTTTTGGCTCTAGGGGAAATCTGACCTTGGGAAAGGGTAAAATGAAGTGGGTGTGGGTGGGGATCCTCTGGTATTTCACTGGGCAGAAAGATGAGTCAGGAGCATATTTTAGAAGGACTTTTCCTGAGATGCTTTTGCATTCTCAGAACTTTTTCTCTCTGTGCTCCCTCTTGTGTGGCTGCTCTTTTTCAGGGATATGGGACCAGGACCATTGTTCAGTCCAGCTGATGCTACCTTTAGTTTCAAGATAGAGACATTAAGGCATTGGCAGCTTGAGAGTTGTCTCCTAAAGCAGAGATTGAGCCAGACATAGTCTGACTCTCCCACTTCTTACTTCTTCCTTGCCAGACCACATTTCCTCCCTAAAGGACTAAGGAAGATCCCACTGGGCTGCTCCTTTGCCAGCTTAGAATGTACTACTCTAGGACTTTTGTTGTTTATAAAATAACCAGCAAAAGCATGGAAAGTCAAGGTGGTATTGGCTCAGAGGTCTCCCAGTGCCTATTTGACTTGTCTACAGAATAAAGTCTCAAGACCTTCCTGACATTCAAGATCTCCTCTGTAAATGGGGTGCATGGATGGATTTCAGAAGTTTCAATGAAATAGAAATAGGCTAACTGAAAGTTAGCATTTCCTTCCATTATGAATTTTATAAAACCCAAAACATTACTCTGATAGAAGGTCCCCAGGCTTTATCACACTCCTACAGTGTTCCGTGGCACAAACATACACAAAAAAGGCCAAGTAGTCATGATTAAGGCTACCCCACCTTTCCACTCTAGTTGCTGCTATCCTTCTACTATGGTCACTGATAGTTCTTCTCTTCTCCTCTTTTTACATTCCAACCTGTAAGCCTTGATTTAAAATGCATTACCCTCCTGGGTAGTATCTTCATCTTCCTGTCTACTCATCAACTTGTTTCTTCAAAACTAAGTCCTTTAGGAAGCTTCCTTCGACTACCCCAGTGTTCAGTAATCTTTTCCTCTAAATTCCTAAAATCACTTTTTTGGGGGTATAAGTCATCTGTCATTTAATCATCTCTTTGTATGGAAATAATAATAGGTATAGGACCTATTGCACAGGGTTGCTGTCAACTAAAATATGTATCCAAAGAACTTTGCAAGTGTTAAAGCACTAAGTAATTGACAATCACTGTTGTTGTTTTGAACAATTTATTTCATCTTATTTTTATTTTAATATTTCGTTATCAAGTATCAACTTTATGTCTTGTCTTCCTAAGACTTAAGTTCCTTCACAAGAGAAACCAAAGTTGCTTCATCTATCCCCTTTACAATCTAGTAAACATCATCAAGGACAGGATTGTTGTATTTGAAAAGAAGTTTAATGTCATTATTCTGATCATTTTAAGGAAAAGTCTATTTATTCCTATACTCTCTAGTATTTTTAATAAGAATGGGCATTGGATTTTATCAAATACTTTTTGTGCATCTATTGAGATAATCATATGATTTTTGTTAGTTTGGTTATTGATATAGTCAAGTATGTTAATAGTTTTCCTAATATTGAACCAGCCCTGCTAATGTCGTTATTCTGCTGAAATATTTCATTATGCTGCCAAAAGACAAATAAAATAAGCATAAGATGGAATCACTTCTTTCAAAAAATTTACAGTCTAATTGGGGATGCAAGAGGAAACTGGAGTAAGAGGGAACATTGAGAAATTTCTAGGTTGCATGATACAGACTAAAAGTATTGATGAGAAGTTAGAGAAGAGAAAAATGAGTGTAGGTTGAGACAGTCAGCACTTTAAGGAGGAGATGAGATGGTATATCAGATCTTGAAGGATTGATTGGAATAGGAAAAGTGGAAAAGAGAGTAGCACATTGCAGAAGAGGAAAACAATAGAAGTACAATACAGAGGGGGGGGAAGAAAATTGAGAAACTAAACCACTGTTAAAATTTGTCAAAATAAAAACTTTTAGATAAATGTCAGAAACAAAATCAAATAAAAAAAACAATACAAAGGAGGAAATGACTCGTTCATCTGTGGAATATTAAGAAGACTGCCCTGACTAGAACAGAAAGTTTGACTTGGATTGATTAAGGTAAAATTAAGTAGGACCTTCAAACCTAAACAAAGGAATTTCAATTTGATACAGTAAGAAGTAGGAATCCAGTGAAGTCGGAAAAGTGGAAGGATGATAGAATAAATCAAATCACCCCCCTCCCACTTAAAGTGACAAATTGCTACATCCTATACCCTCTGTCAGATGAGAATAATCAGCAGAGGCTGTACTAAGTGTGAATATGGGCTGGACATCAGTCAACCAGGAAGATTTTTGAATTGCTTGAGTATCTTGGCCTTGCCCTGTGAACTAATTTGGAAAGGGAGATTTGGGTATCTAGAAACAGAAAGAAGGAGAGAAGTAGGCAATACAGTAGATAGATAGTTAGCACATCTTTCTGAGTTCAAATATTACTGCATGTGTGACTCTGGGGAAGCCACTTCACCCTATTTCCTCAGTTTCTTCAATTGCAAAATGAGCTGGAGAAGGAAATGGCAAACCATGCCAGTATCTTTGCCAAGAAAACCCCAAATAGGGTCACAAAGAGTTGGACAACAAAAACAGAAAGAAGAGAGAAACAAACCTCTAAGTAGGAGGTGATTGGGGGTGAAATAGAAAGGAGAAAGACTGATCTAACTCTCTCACCCCCTTGATTTTGAGAGGGTTGGAAATCTGGATATTTCACCACAACCTAACAGTATCCCTTGGGCAGCTAATAGCAGTTCTTACATCAGGAGCCAAGGACAGACTGGACAGAATGAAGAAGGAGGAATTAAGGCCCTCAAGGACCCCAGCAGGAAAACTACACTGTAACTAAGGAGAACATCTTAAAGTCTCGAGCAAAAAGACTTCTAGACGCTGTAGGTTTCCTCCTTTGCCACATATGCCCTAAACCTGAGGCCATTCTCCTCTGGACTCTATATATTTGAAGGAGAATGTTACAGATTTTGGGGTATCATTTTACATACCATCATAGTAAAACCTATTTCAAAAAGTTAATTGTGTTTAGCTGACTAATTGATATCAACCAATTAAAATGCAAAGAAACACCCATGAGGACTCACATGCTCCCCAGCCATCAGGAGTACCCCCAGAATCCTAAAGGGAGATATAGTAGCTGCCCTCCAGAGATACAACCTTCCAATCAGTGCCAGTGAGAGTTAGGAGAGTATTTCCAGAACACATGTTACAAAGGTTTTTGAACAAGATAGTACCTACACTGAAAGTGGTATTTTGGAAGATTAACTTGGCAATAACATGTAACATGGATCTGAGAAAAGACTGAAGGCAGGGGAGCTAGCCAGGAGGTTGTTGTAGTCATTAAAGCACGGAAAAGAGAACCTATTCCTTTTTTGCCAGACCAGAAAAGTCATTTAAATAATTTGTTTTTTCTCATGTATTGAGGAAGAGTGAGGGCAGAAAACTGGACCAAGAAGAATCAAGACTTAAGAAGAGTGGACTGATCATTGCACATCCATTCATTTCACACCCATATTGAGTCATTATTATAGGCAAAGATCTGTGGTCCAATCTGTACTATAAAGGGCCTTAGACTCCAATAAGGTGCACATATCAAGTACATGTTAGAATCACAGGAACAGCTAATATCAAAAACAAGTGCCTCATTATGGACCCCAAAACATTGCAATTAAAATGCTGTTATTTAAAATATCATTGAAAAAAAATGAGATAGTAACCCAACATATTCAGAATAGTAATGATGATGCTTTCATATGCCTTCATTTCTTCTTCCTTCTAGTCTTTTCCTGAACATTGGCTCCTAGGGAACAAAATCTCTCTACCTACCCAAATAGGGAACATTTTGTAAATGATTGATCAGTCAGTGAATCACCACCATCACCAGCAAACGAAAAAAAATTAGCTATGTGCACCCTCCCAGATCTGGACCAGTTCAGACTAAGACCAGGCCAGATTAAAGGGAATTATGAATTATGGAACTTTGTTATAAATAAATTATGATTTATTACTTTTCCAAGTATATGTTATAATCCAACTAACTGTTTCCAAATAGAGGTCCTGTGGGTTCTGTTCTAATAAGCTAAGCCTTATCTGTAATTAGTAGCATCTGCCTTTTTCAGTATTTAAATAACTCAGAGTATTCTCAAAGTAGGTACTCCAATGATGTAAATTGCAATCCACCCCATGCCGTTTCATCTCACGTGATTCTTGCCAGCGTCCTTCCATAAATTTTTCTATAGTGTGTTTCAGACCCTCCTTTTGGTCTTTTAGAATGTTGTGTGTACCAGTGAAATAACTGGGCTGCTCATCTATCATCCTTCGCTCTCAACATGATCAGCTTACCTCCTTTTCTAATCACACATTCTGATTTCATTTCCTTATGTAATATTTTGCACACAAGTCAGCATTGACATGTGTCAACGGGCTTATATTCACTTTCTGCATTGTAACTTTAGATAACCCACAGTTGGGGTCCTTTGAATGCTAGAAATATTTGTTTTATTCCATAAATTAAAAATAATTTTTTAAAATAATTTTATGTTTTTCATATCATTGAGACAAGATCAGTAATAAGGAGATGGATTTTTATGTCAAGGAGAGACTTGTAATAATTAAAACCTCCACCTAATTTCCCATATATAACCCAGCCTGCTTTACCACTCTCTACTATTCAGATGTGAGTTCATTTATTGTCTCTCTGCAGTACCCATTCAAGATATATATGTGCTATAATATACTAAGTCAGTGACCTGCCTGGCTAGCTTCATATCATGGTCTAGGTAATGGGGACTCTTCTACTTAGCCTTTTCTGTGCTTAGCATTCTATCTCCCCCTCAAATTCTTGCAACCCATCATTGTCCCTTTGTAGAGACTTTCCCCCTATTCTCAGAATGTATGTCCCATTTAGTGTGTGTTCACTTATTCCAGAAATCATCTTGTGTTTATTTACATACACATTTTATCTCCCATTAGAATATAAACTCCTTGAGGGCAAAAAATGTTTTATTTTTGCCTTTGTATCCCCAACCCCTAACATGGTACCTTGCAGGGAAGAAGCATTTAATGAATGTTGATTGTATTTAATTGGATGGTATTAAATGATCTCTTTTGAGTTGCCCTAGATTGCACTGAGGAGGCCCTGAAGATTTTTCTAGGGTTTGATGCAAAGAGTACAATGTCATCCCAAGACAAGAGCATCTAGGAAACCAAACCATTTATCAAAAATCCATCTTCCACGGGATGCTCCACAGGTTCTCCCTCATAACAGTTGCTTCACATTTTTGTTGTTTATAATTTTCCTTTTTTTTTTTTTCTATGACCTCTTGGGTACAGATCAGAGCCATCACCAAAGTGATCTCTCTGCTTCATCTCTAGAGGAATCTTGTATGTTTTAACATTTGCATGGAAGACACCTTGCTAGAGAAGAGCCTTTAAAGTAGCATCAGAAATGCTTCACTAAATCAGATGCTTAAAATTCCAAACAGTAGTGTGGGATCTTTCATCCTCTACACCCTTCAGTCATCTGTGTGACTGAAATGTTGCCCACCAGGTTAGTTATGTGTAAAAGTCTCCTGGGACCCTTTTTATCTGGTAATAAAATGTTAAGAGTCCAAATGTTGGAATTCTGCTGTTGTTGATAATGAGAATAGATCATTATAGGCATGCTGACAAATTTCCATTTTCTCATCTGTGTATAGCTTTTAGTAGAAAGCAAACTACACTTGGAGCCCAGGGCTTGAAGTCCAGAGCCAGTCTGAGCTCTACTACCTATTAGTTGTATCAGATTATTTAATATCCTTAAACCTCAGTTTTCCTCATCTGTTAAAAAAAAATAGTAATAGCATTTTTGGACTACCTACTTCACAGGATTGTTTGAAGGAAAGTTCTCTAGAAGACCCTAAATTATAACTCTGCTTCTCTTCCTCTTTCTCCTCACAAGTTCATCTCAGAATGCTCTTAAATAGAAATGGTGGCCACTAAAATGGTGTATAAGGATCCTGCTGGCCACAAATTGACTTAGAAAAGCATATATTAACACTCTCTGTATTCAGTTGTATTTTACTTATTTTATTAAATATTTCCTAATTCCATTTTAATCTGGTTTGGGCTATACTCGAGCAGAAATAATGTTGGTTAGACTTCATATCAGGCTTTCCATAAACTTATTTTCCCCTCCACTGCTTTCTTTTTTTGTTAGGTCTTTTTAAAAATTAATTTTATTATTATTTTTTGTTATATTTCTCCACTGCTTTTCATTGTGAGGAGATTTTTTTGGATGGGGGGAGGCAGTCAGGGTTAAGTGACTTGCCCTGAGTCACAAAGCTAGTATCAAGTGAAAGTCAGGACCAGTGTTCTATCCACTGTACCATCTAGCTGTCCTTGTGAGATATTCTGCTTGTAATCTACCTTCCTCGTCCATTATGTTTTACACATGAGCTTATCCTTATAACCGTTGTTGTCATTGACTTCCATAACTCTCTTACCTGGCAAGGAGATGTGAGGTACAAGTGGTTTCTAAGCTCTTCAGGCCTCTATGCTATGGGTTATTGTAGTTTATTCAGCCATTCGGTCATATCCAACTCTTTGTGACTGTGGACCGTACTGTCGATAGGGTTTTTTGGGAAAGATCCCAGAGTGGTTTGCCATTTCCTTCTCTATTGGACTAAGACAAACAAGTTAAATGGCCAATCTTCAGCCAGTAAATGTCTGAGACCAGATTTTAACTTAGGTTCCTAACTCCAGACCCAGCATTTTATCCACTGAAGCATCTGGCTGCCCCCATGTTATGGGTCCCCCTTTTATATTATTTAACCTCTTTAAGAAACAGCTCTAGTCAAAGGCAGTGTCTTTATCACCAGTCCCAGAATTAACAGCTTGTTTGAGTACATCTAGTTGGAGCTGCTGTAATTGGATATAGTGTCTTCTCAGCTCTCTCCTGATTTAGTGCTGACTTTGACCTTTGCTCTGGTCAGTGGTCTGACTGCTTACAGACAGAAGCAATTCACACACCAATAACCAATCACTGCCTACCTGTCAAGATAGTTATTTTGACTTTTTATAATGGTCACCTCCAAAAAGTAAGAATTTAAAGCACTATATAAATGTGACCCATGAAGGCAGCCTGAATCTCTGCCCAATCTCTGGCAGGATCTACCCAGCTGCAAAGATTTGGGGGCACATGGGGTGTTCAGAAAGGACTAGCACCTCTGGGATGAGGGTTTGCTGGGGCCTTTTCAGGGTTGTGCATCCACCTTTGCATCTACCTGGCACTCAGTTCTTACCTCTGGCTCCGAGAATTGTAGTATTTGCAGCAGTCACATCCTGGTAAGCTGTCTTGGCAGGTGTGTTAAGTCAGGTTGCGTGTAACTGACAGGCCCAAACCCTTCAGTGAGTTAGGGGTTGCCTACCTCAATCATGTGAAGATCTCCCCCAGAAGAATAGGCAGATGAGGACAATCTATTCCAAAGGCCATAAAGGCAGGCGAAGTAGGTACTATGGCACACGTAGAGCTTGAAGATGTCACGATCATCTGCTGCATCCCAGGCCATCATTAGTCATTTTGACTTTTGTCCTGCCACTAGACTTGGATGACTCTGGAAGAGAGAGTAAGGTTGATGACTTTGTGCAATTCTGGGTCACTTAAATACACAAATCTAGACATCACCCCTTGATGTCAGAAGTGAAGGATGAACAACGATAGCTGCAAAGATTTCAGATACAGTGCTGGTGACAGACAGCTTTTTGAGGTCCAGCCTAGATCAGTTCTGAGCTGTTAGTGGGTTGTCCACTAGCACAAAACTTCTTAAACTGAGTTGTAGCCCCATATGGGATCTTGTAACTGAACTCTGGAGCCACACAATTATGATTTATTATCAGTAAATGTTTGGTATGTATATGTATTTCATATATCTATATACCCGGAGTTGCCTAAAAATTGCTCTGGCCAAAAGGGATTGTAAGTGAAAAAGTTTAAGAAACCCTGCTCTAGGGGATGAATTCTTTGTCCTTGCCATCTCGTTTAAATACATTTGTATGATGTGGTAAAGTCCTTAAAAAGTGTTTCTTCTCTTAAATTGATTACACAAACCATCCCTCCTTTCTCCCAAACCTACCTCCCAGAAAATAGTTTGATAAATCTTTTGTTCAGAGGTCATCTTTGGCTCAGCCCTTGTTCATACTATCACAGTGGCTAAATTAATAGGGTCCAAATTAATGAGATTTTAGTGCTATGATTATTATAAGAGCCCTTCTATCCAAATATCCCAAATCATCTTAAAAACTTTCTCCAAAGAAAATGTTGTGATGTTGGATTTTTTTGTTTTCTTTTTCTTTTTGAGGGGAGAGAGTAGTATTCTTAAATAAATCCTTTCTGAGATGTTTATGTTGCAACTTTAACTTTTTAAATTTTCAAGCTCAGGAAATTTTATATTTTGTTTAAAAACTTTTTTTTCTTTTATGCTTGTTTATAATTAGAGTATGCTGCCCACATGGGAGGCTTTTCTCTATGGTCTTAACTAGTGTCATCAAACACAGCTAGAAATATAATCACTAATTGGTATTTAATGATCCTTGTTGGCCATATATTGACTTAGAAAACCACATATTAACATTGTCTATGTTTAATTGTATTCTATTTATTTTTGTTAGATATTTCTCAATTTCATTTTAGTTTGATCTGGACTGCACTTAGGAGCAGCCAGTGTGTTTGACATCCCTGGTCTTAACTAACCAGTTTTTAAGCCCTAGGAATCAAGGGATTCAGGAAGTGTAGGGGCCAGAAGGTGAACAGCACAGGTGCTTCCATTCACAGTATAGTTCCCACCACAGCTGTCACTGATGTAGGAGCAGCTGACAAGGCTCCCCTTGTCAGTTGATGGTGCCAACATTTCCACCACAGTATTTAGAAGTGCCAGGAACTAGAGAAGCTGCTAGTATATCAAAGGTTTGATGAATGTAGGAATCAGCCCTGATAGTGAGAAAGCTGGGCAGTTCTAGAGTGTTTAATGAGTCGGTGGGCATTATTGTGAGAGCTGGAGGAAAGCTTGTAGGGAGAGGTTGGTAGATGCTGGGAGACACAGAAATATTGATATTGGGTATTTTCTCTTCATGTCATTACCATGGTCTATGGAGAAGGTTCCAGGATGTCTGTGTTGGTTCAGCTTCGTAGCTTATATGTAGTATATGTTTGTATGTATATACACAATATGTACTAGCATAAAGAAACATAATGATGAAGCATGAACCCAAATCTAGTATAGTACTGAATTTTACCTGCTGAGTTTGTTTCTGATTTCCTATCACTAGAGAAAGATGCTGTAGACACTGAGCAATATAACAGTAGGCAGAGTTACCAGAGTGAGTAGCACACTTTTCTTACTATTATTTCTCTCTTAGGCATACAAATACACAAAAATACATATAACCTTTAATTAAAACAGGTAAGCCTAAACTCTATGTGACAAAATAATCTTACAGAGGAAGTTTCCCCCAAAAAAAAGTCTAAGATGAAAATGTCTTGTGAATACTGATATTATTCCAGTTTTAATCCTATACAGAGACTTTGGCTAGAATTTCCTTTGCAAAATTCTCCTATTTCTAATAAGAATCAAAAACTTTCTGATACTTGTTCCTATTTCTGGGGCTTCAATCTAGCTTAGCATCAAAAGCCCTCAAATCTCCTTGCAGCTGCTATTATGGGTGCTGCCTTTTTCATAGTCTACTGATGTGCAGCCCTTCAGACTTGTTTCTTTTTCCATGTAGCAAAAGCCAAAAGAAAGAAGTTATACATACTTTTCTGTAATGTATGAAACCCCTTAACTTTTTTATCCAATAAAATATTTCCCTGTGAAAGCACCTTTTCAGGAAGAGAACTGAAATTTTCCCCCTACCCTCACACCCACCTTAACTTCTCAATTTCCTTATCTGGATCAGTTGCAAACTGTTATTTCTAACAAATGGTCTTCTTAGCAACTGTTCTAACACAGGATTGAGATACCTACTTGTTTCTGGTTTAAAAAAAATTTAAGTTACAAAAATATCCACTTATGCCAGAAACTGTTTTCTAAAAGGAATAGTATTTGTTTCAGAACAGTCTGTTTTTAAATAACATTTAAACAGAAAACTTGAAGTTTCCAAACAGATTATTTAAAGAAGTTTCATAACATCTCTAGCTTTCTCAGTGACCAGGCAAAAAGCCCCTGCTTTGAAATAAATCACATTGTGGGTAAAAATATGAGAGACAAAGATTGAAACTGAGACCGAGAGACAGAATAATAGCAACAGAGAAGAAGAAATATAAGAAATATGGGGTGTTCCATATTAAGGGACAAAATTCTTCAATATATGTGTTTTTGCAAAGTTAAACCTGGTCCAGAAATAAACCAGCACGCTCATCAAACAGATTTTTCTGTCTCTCTCGTTGGAAAGAACTGTTGAACTCTGCTGAACTATGGTAACACAAACACCACAACAGTTTCAGCTCTTGGTGAGCTCCCAGGCCCCATCAGCCCCCTAATTACAGCGGGTGGTTTGTATTCTTTTCAAGAAATAAAAAGTCCTTGTTTTGTCTATTGCCTGTTGAGAAATCAATAGCTAACATATTTAATGAAACTGGAAAAGCAGAACAGACTCATGAAGAGCAAGAGAGAGATCTCAGATTAAAAGAAAAACAAAAAGTATCTCTCTCCTTTGTCACCTTTTCAGGCTCAGGGGCTTGGGGGGGATGAGTAGGATCCTTGTAAGGAATTTCTTTTCCATCAGTCCCCTCCCAGAGATGGAGGGGAGAAGGCTCACCAACAGGATGGGGTGTTCCTCTATGGGGATCTCTTTCTTTTCCCCACCACCCACAGAGCCCCAGCCTTCACTGTAGGGTAGGATAGATTTAGCTGTCCCCGCCCCCCCACCCCCCTACTCATTCCTCTTATCTCCCCCGGGGCCATACCATGTAATTTTGAAAAATATTCTAACTGGGTAATTAATGTCTGAACTTCAAGGGGCCACTGCTTTCTGCAATACAGCCCTGGCGGTGGGTGGGCACTGGGGAAAGATTAAGAGGTGGGGAAGTGAAAAGGAGATCTCTCCAAACTGTCAGGTGGACTGTGAAGAGGAGAAAATTGTGCCTTGTTGGAATGGGACGTGCACTATTTATATACACAGCTATATGTATGTTTTTAATCCTCAATATAAAAAGACCCAGGGATTCAGCTAAGGAACAGCCATGACAGTATAATAGCAGGCCCATCCTGGAAGAGCCTAGAGTTGATGCTCTCAGTAGAAAAATATTCCAAGGCACCCTCCTACAGTACAAGGCAAGCTGTAGGTGTGGGTGAAGGAGGGAAGAGGTGGGAGCATCTTAACTTATTTTTAAGAGAAGCCCAAGCAAGGATAAAATTTGCAATCAATACCTTCAAAAAACTAGAGCTCCCCACTACCACCCTCACCCAAATGTTCACAATATATTTTCCCTGCCCCCTCCTATGTGAGAATGCTTCATTATTGTCAAGGTAGGTTGAATGATCTCATTTCTGGAAAAGCTGTCTTTCCTTCTTTATTTAAATCTCTCCTCACCTTCAAGGCCCCGGTTAAGCACCATACCATGTAAGGAGACTATGTGGACTTTTTTTTTTCTCCTTCTCTGATTTTAGCATTTGGAAGCATAAAATCATAGATTCCCACCTGGAATGTCTGCTAATCCAGCTCCCTTCTTTTAGAGATGAAGAAACTAAGTCATGGAAGGCTAATTGATGGTGCTTCCATGCTGTGGATTGTTGTTGTTCAGTCATGTCCAATTCTTTGTGACTTCGTGGACCCTACTCTCCATGGGGTTTTGTTGGCAAAGATCCTGGAATGGTTTGCTGTTTCCTTCTCCATCGGATTAAGGCAGAGTTAAGTGACTTGCCCAGGATCACATAGTTAGTTAGTATCTGAGGCTGGATTTGAACTTAGACCTTCCTGACTCCAGGCTGAGCCACCCAGCTGACTCTCAATATTTGCCATTATTCATACACACCACCCCATCTCTATGCCTTTGTCCTGGCCATACCCCATATCTGGAATATACTCCCTCCTCATCCCTACCTCTCAGAATCAATGGTTTCCTTCAAAATTCTGTTCAAGTACCACCCTTCCCAAATTTCAGATTGTTTGTGCCCCCCTCCAAGTTACCATTTTTAAAAATTTATTATTTTTTAAATACATTGCTTTATGAATCATGTTGGAAGGGAAAAATCAGAGCAAACAGGAAAAATCATGGGAGAGATTTAAAAAAAAAAAGAAGTGAGCATAACATGTGTTGATTTACATTCAGTCTCCTTAGTTCTTTTTCTGGATGCAGATGGCATTCTCTGTCCAAAGACTGTTGGGTTTGTTTTAAATCACTGAACCACTGAGAGGACATGTTACCGTTTGTTAATTTTGAATATTTTGTGCATATATTTATATTAGACAAGTTGACTCCCTCATGCAGAACATAAGGTCCTCGAGGGCAGGGACTGTTTCACTTTGGTCTTTTTATTCCAGCACTTCACAAAGTGCTTGGCAAGCAGTTACTTAGGTGCTGGTTGATTGTTCGATTAAGTAGCTAGTTAGTGGAAATTGTGTATCAGCACTGGGCAGATTGAGGGGCATGAAACCCCTCTCTCTGTGTTGTGTCCAGTAGAAGGCTTCTCAATAGGTTGTTGTAAGAATCCAGGGAGATTTCCTGCTTTTCAAATACAAGACAAAAACTAAGGAATTATGAGAAAAAATGGAAGGAGAGTAATGGGGATACAACCAAGGAGTGAAAGGTGACAGAAGCCTGCATAGTAAAGAAGGGACTTTTTGTGTAGTAATGAATCTGCCTCTCAAAGTGGCAGGTGGGGGTCACCCATACTCCTCTAACTCAGGAGCTGTCTCTTCTCACTTTGGTCCTTTCAGCTGTGTTCAAAGGCCCCTAAATTGGTCTCAAATAAGAATTACTTATTCAGTCCTGCCTCTTGGCCAGGCCCAGCTGTTAAAAACCTGAAGTATTATAGTAAGTAAATCAATAAAGGAAGAAATCAATGCAGGATTGAGTCAGTCAGGGAAGGCTTCCCAGGTGATGAAGATGCATTTGCTGAGCCTAGCAGCTCCCCAGTGTGAATTGCAAAACTTGTGAAATTCAAATATACTTCCAGAAATACAAACACCCTGGCACCAACCTATGACCTTAATCAAGGCAGAAGTGAATGCTTAGACAAATTAGCTTTGGGAATAGAAGAGTAAATAGTTCATATGCTGACTAATTTTCCCTCCCTATTGTGGGCATTCATTAGAAAAACAGTCTCCCTTCCTCTCTCTCTCCCTTTCTTTCTCCCTCTCTCTCCCCCCTCTCTTTTATTTACATGCATATATATATGCATATATATATGCATATATATATATATGAATTTCTCTATATCTCTCTCCTCTAATTCTCTCATTCTTTCTCTTTTACTTTCACTTTTCTCATTCTCTCTCATTTTCTAATTTTTTAATTCTCTCATCTTGTCTTATTTGTTCTCTTCTCTCTCATTCTCTTATATTCTCTCTCACTTTCATATTCTTTCTCATTCTCTATTTTTCTCCATTCACTATCTCATTCTTTTTTTTCTCTTTTGCCCTTTCTAATCCATTTTCTTTTATTCTTTCTCTCATTTCTTTTTCTCTTTCATTCTCTCATCCTTCTTTCTTACTTTCTGAATTTTATTCTCTTTCTCTCATTTACTGTCTCATTCATTCTTTGTGTATCTGTCTTTGTCTCCATCTGTATCTGTCTGTCTGTCTCTCTCTTTCACTGGTCTAAACCAAACTACATGCTGCTCTGTGCTTTATCAAGAGGTGAGCTGGGGATTGTATTCTAAGGGTGTGGAGATGAGGAAGAAGGATGTGGTTTGGGCAGTGGGAATTGAGAGGCTGCCCCAGGCTTGGAGGCTGGCCATGGGAAGACTTGGAAGTAGGAGTGGGTCACACACTAAGTAAGGCAGCTTGCCTGGCTAGGACTGAAGGGGTGGGGCCAAAAGGAAGGTAATTGGATAAGGCCTGGCTTCCTGGGACAATATCTGTCCTAGAAGTTGAGGTTTTCCTTGTAAAAGGCATTGCGGAATCTGTATGAGGCCTGGAGAAAATGAATACCACCGGGGAAAAAGGCAGCTGGACCCTTGCATATGATTGACCCTGCAATTTGTTGTTTAGAAAAGGAAGAGATTGAGAGGTTAAAAGGCCACATGAGGTCCACTTCTGAGAGAGTGGGGGGACTAGTCCACCCCAAGCCACACTGTTGAAATAGACTGTCTTCTCTATTATTCACTTCCTCTTTCTAGGTCATTTCTCTCCTTCAAAGCCCTTAGCCATCCCACCCTCATTTGGGCAGTCTTCTTTGGCTTTAATTAATCTAATAATTTAATCTAATAAACTCATTTCACACAAAAGTGTTAGAGGCTTACTGTGCTTTTTCTCTCAGTGGCATTTACATTTTTTTAATGAACAAGTAGAAAGAGAGAAATGCTTAGCCCAAGGACCTGAGTACTGTCATGGAAAGAATTTTTGATTGAGTTAGAAAAACCTGAGTTCTCTAGTACTATCTCTGCTGCTAAATAGCTGTATGTCTGAGCAAGGTAGCTTTACTCCTTCTAAGCCTCAGTTTCCTCATCTGTATAACAAATAGGGTAGAACTAGACAGGCCCAGAGGTCCTTTTTAGTTCCAACAATCCATAAATATGTAGCTCTCTAATAGCAGAATTTCAGCAAGTAGTGTCTAAGGCTTCCCATGACTCTTTACATCAGAAGTGATCATTTACCTCCTCCAAGTCTGGCCCACGTTAGGGAATTCCCCAGTCCCTGGCTCTCCTTAGCCAGACAGCTCATATTTACTTCCTGGGAAGGCAGCTCACCCCTTCACCCACAGCCTGCTCACATGTCCTCTCCAGAACTGACATTGTCAACTCCCCAAGCCTTCCTGTTTGTGTGTCAACTTTCCTGATTTCTTCAGATAATTTTCCCTCAAAGCCTGTCATGGAATTATCAAAAGAGAGACCTTAAACATCATTTCATAGAGCACCATCATTTCTCAGAGGAGGAAACTAAATCCCAGGGAGGTATCTTCTGCCACATAAGTCTAGATGTCGAGGAGAGCCTTCTGGAACACCACTTGCTCAAATGAACTGTCTTTCTATCTCTGTTTTCAGAAATTTCACACCATTCACCCTTCTTGTCTCCCATGGCTACAGTTGAGATCACAGGAAGTGATCTTTGTACACAGGAAACGTGTCCTCTACATATGAGACTGATGCTGTTTCTTTGAATCATTTTCTCAGGAGTAAAGCTGAAATGGATAAACTATCTGCCCTCTCTGCCTGGCTCTCTTGTGACCCAAAGCTTATATTTGCAAAATAACTATCTGGGGAATAAAGTTCATGCTAGTTAAGAGAGCAAAGTTAAATGGTCCCTCCCTCCCATGAACAAGGTTTCACTGGCTTGGTAAACCAGACCTGGGCTAATTCTTTTTCTTTCTTCTTTTTTCTTTTCTTTTCTTTCTTTTTTTTTTTTGCTGAGGCAATTGGGGTTAAGTGACTTGCCCAGGGTCACACAGGTAGGAAGTGTTAAATGTGTTGGCTAATTCTTTATAAGCACACTTCCACAGTCTTTTCTTTCTTTTTTTTTCCCCACAGTCTTTTCACCAGATACACATCCCAATGCTGTGAGGAGGGTCCCTACAGAGTCTTAGAATCATAAATCTAGACTTAATATCACAGGTTATCTAGCCTAATGCTTTCCTTTTACATATGAGAAAATTAAGGCCATAATTTTTTAATTTAAATGACTCACCTAAATTCATCTGGATGATGTCAGAGGTTGAATTTGAACCTGAATTCTCTCATTACTGAGTCATTTTTCTTTTTACTGTATCCTACTACTCTTACAGAAAAAGAGTCAAAACGAGAAATGTTGGCACCTGAGAAAGGGGACCCTTGGGTGGAGGGAATAGCCCAATGTGTGGGAGGAAGAAAGCTCAATTCAGTCTGCCATCTTTTGTTTCTTGTGTTACTAATGGATCTTGCTAACCAGGTGCTGAGCACAGTAAGTGCCCTTGACGGCCTGACCCTGGCCAGTCTACCCCTTGTTAAGGCTCTGAACTGTGACTCCAAGTCAAATTCATAATTCTTTGTCTAGGATTCAAGATCTTTCACAACTTGATTCTACCCTAGCTTTCTGACTTTAATCTCTTATTACTTCCTTACACAGAACCTTCCTTTCAGCCATACTAGACAACTCTTTACCTCTTTAAAATGTACAGTGTTTCACACCTCATAGCCTATGTTCATACTGTTCCTGGAGTGCAGTTATCCCTCCATGGATTGTTGAATTTCTACCAATTATTTATTATGCATCATCCTCCAGGAAGTCTTCCCTTATTATCCTGATTGTTAACAGCCTCTTCACCCAGACCTCACGTAGCACTTTATTTTGTACTTCTCTAAAGAACTTAATGGGTGGCTAGGTGGCATAGTGGGTAAAGTGCTGGGCCTGAAGTCAAAAAGGTTCAGCTTCCTGAGTTCCAATCTAACCTCAGACACTTATTAGTTGTGTGACCCTGGGCAAGTCACTTAACCCTGTCTGCTTCCATTTCCTCATCTGTAAAATGGGCTACAGAAGGAAATGCACACCATTCCAGTATCTTTGCCAAGAAAACCCCAAATGGTGCATGAAGAATCAGACACTATAATATGTATTATCATCCTATTAAACAGTAGCTCCATTGGACATAAAAAGGCTCTCATCTATATCTTTCTCTGCCCCATTGCCTTGTGTGATACTCAGTATGTAGTTTATAAACCTTTCTGGTTATATAGATAAATGTTACTCCCTCCCTCTTAATTACAGTGCCTTCTCTCTTTTAATTATTTCCTATTTCTTCTGTATAGATCTTGTTTATATATTTCTGTTTGGTTGTTTTCTCTTCTGTTAGATTGTGAGCTCCTTGAAGACACAAATTGTCTTTTGCATTTCTAGTGCTTAGCACAGATCCTGGCACAGGGCTAACTTATCCTTCGGCTTATCGATCATCATGTTAGCTGGGTGAATTAACAACCATGAGCACTGTGCAGGTATGCCTCAGGAATAATGCATAGTACCTACTTGAGATAGCAGAAACTCAGTGAGAAGACTTATTTTGAGTGAATTTTACCAAGAAGATTCCATCTCTTATAGCTTCCAAATTTGTATTAAAAAACAATAAAAATGATGATGATGATGACTACCATTTATATAGTGCTTACTATGTGCCAAACATTGGGCTAAATGCTTTCCAAATAAATACTACTTTTTACTTGAAATCAAGCTAATGCAAGATAGAGAAGTCCTTAGTTCCCAAAATGAACTATTATCAAACTCTACTTATAAAAAACCTTGGCCTTCTTATCTTATCTCCCCCACAGGCTATCTCAGGGCATCTTCATAATTACAGTCCATCTCTTTAGGCACTTCCCTGGTGTCCCTCTTAAGATTTGTTCATAGATAAGTTTGAGCCTAGTATTATAGAAGATGGCATACAAGTGAGTGAGAAGGAGGGACAAGTGAGTTATCATAGGCAGAGCACCAAGGAGGACCCCTCAACTTGGCTTTAACCCCCTTTCAAAGCCCTCTCTCATCCCGTACTATTCAGGCATATGGGCGGTCATAGACCAACAACAATAATAAAAAGAGCTAGCTTGTTTATAGGTTTGCAAAGTGCAGAGATATATTGTTTTCTCATTTGAACCTTACAACTCCTAGAAACCAAGGATAACAGTGAAATACAACCTCACTTTTCATTCCAGACCCCAGATTTTAACCCTTTTCTCTCAGCCTCTCCTAATGCATTTCCCAAGCAAAACTTGCCAGGCAGAATATTAAGGCATTGGCATTAGAGTCTCTGGTCAACATTTCAATATCTGGGCACTGAAACTTAGTTTGTGGGCCCTTTGCTCCTTTTCTTCTTGCGTCCTTTCCTCCTTCTTCCCCTTCCTTCCACTTTCTGGTATATTTAGGCAAAGCCTCAGATTCATATCTTTCATATGTAAATAATACGTGCACTGCTTAAATCATCATGTCATCAAGAGGATCAAATGATGTAATACAGCTGATGGAACTTTGAAAACTGTGAAGTGCTATATATAGAATATATCAATTAACCAATTTATCAACAAATATTTATTTAAAGCACTTACTATGTGCCAGACCCTGTGTAAATTGCTTGACATATAAATAAATAATTTTAAGGGGCTTAAATTCTAGTGGAAAAGGCTACATGTGAACACTCAGATATATACAAGATACATCCAAAGCAGGTAGAAAATAACCTTAAAAGGATTTAATATCTTGAGGGACCTGGAAAGATCTTCTTTGGTAGGTGGTATTCAAGCTGAATCTTAGAAGAAGCCAGGAAGTCTGGGAGGCAAAGTTCATAGGCAGATCATTCCAGGCATGGGGGACATTCTTGGCAGGTCATGTGCAAGAAACAGCATAGACCAGTGCGGCTGAATTGTGGAGTATGTGTGAAGAAGTCAAATTTAAGAAGGCTACAAAGGTAGGAAGATGACAGGTTGTGAAAGCTTGACATGTCAAACAAAGGACTTATTTTTGATCCTGAAAATAACAGGGAAGCTCCTGGAGTATATTGAATTTGCAGAGGGGTAATGTTTTGGGTCTTAGGAAGAAGCTATAAGAAAATCTCTTTGGCAACACTGTGGAGGATGAATTGGAGTAGAGAGATTTGAGACAGGGAGGCCCATTATAATAGTCCAAGGAAGATGTGATGAGGGCCTGAGTTAGAGCATTAGCTGTATGATTGGAGAGAAGGGCACAGATGTGAAAGATACAGAGATAGAAATGGCAGGATTGACTGAATAATGAATAAGAGTGAGGAGTTATGTCTGAGATGATGGGGGTTTCCCAAACAGCAATGGGGAAGTTAGGAAGAGGGGAGGGTTTGAGGAAGTGAAAAATAATGAGCTCTATTTTGGACGTGTTGACTCTGAGGTACCTATAGGATATTTATAAGAGCAGCTAGGGTACCCAGTCAGTAGAATACCAGAGCAGGAGTCAGGAAGTCTCATCTTCTTGAGTCCAAATCTGGCCTCAGACACTAACTGTCTGACCCTAGGCAAGTCACTTAATCCTGTTGGCCTCAGTTTATTTATCTCTCAAATGAGCTGAAGAAGGAAATGGCAAACATTCCCATATCTTAGCCAAGAAAAACCCAAATGGGGTCAGGAAGAGTCAGACATGACTGAAGTGACTGAATAACAACAAAGTCTAAAAATCAGATTTTCCAACCCTAAGTATATATTCTTTCCACTGTAAATGCTTACCTTTGGAGGTAGGTAGGTAGAGCAGTGGATGGAGCACTGAATCTTAAGACTCCTCTTCCTGAGTTCAAAAATGGCCTTGGACACTTAACTTGCTATGTGACTCTGGGCAAATCATTTAACCCAGTTTGCCTCAGTTTCCTCATCTGTAAAATGAGCTGGAGAAGGAGAAAGCAACCTATTCCAGTCTCTTTGCCAAGAAAAACCCAAATAAGGATCACAAAGAATTGGACATAAATGAAAAATGAAACAACACTAGGACATCCGGTTCAAAGTATCCAATAGACAGTTGCTGAAGTGGGATTTAAGCTGATGGGGAGCCTGGAACTAGATATGTAGATCTGGAAGTCATCTGCATAGAGATGATTATTGAATCTACAGCAGAATTTCTCACCAGCAGAGATAATATATAGAATCCAGGACAGAGACTTGGGGTATACTCCATAGTTCATAGGCATGACATGGAAAAAGATAGAGCAAATAAGTTTAAAAAGGAGTAGTTATCCAGGTAGAAGAAAAACCAAGAGAGAAAAGAGTCACAAAAACAGAAAAGAGAGAATATCCAGAAGGAGAAGAAATTAACAATCTCAAATGCTACAGAGAGGTCAAGGAGGAGGAAGATTTTTTTAAAAGGTCAATAAATTTGTCATTTTAGAGATTAAGGGGCATTTACCTATAATCCCCACTGCTAGGGATGCTGAGGCTTTGGAAGAATGGATCTATCTCCCTTAAGTTGTAAGTGCCTAAGAAGGAAGGAACTAGTCTAGGTGTGAAAAATGGAGAATACATAAAAGCTTCTATGCCAGTCAGTAGTGGGATCTGGCCTATGTAGGAGTGGCTGTTGCACTTACAACTTAAGGGAGATAGATCCATTCTCCAAAAAATAATAATGATTATGATATTTTTAATTTGGCAATTAAGAGATCATTGGTGACTTTGAAGAGAGCAGTTTCAGTTGAATTAGGGAATCTGAAGCCAGACTTTTACTACAGAGGGCAATACCATCCTCTTCCTCCCTCAGACTCCCAACCTAGGAATCATACTAGACTATCACTACCACCACCACCACCTTCCATATCCAAGCTATTGCCAAAGTTTGCTGATATCATCTTTGCAACATCTCTCCATACATCCCCTTCTCTCTGCCATCATTCTGGAGCAGACCTTCATCACCTCACATCCAGATTGCTGCAGTAGCCTGCTGGTAGCTCTACCTGCCTCAAGTATCTCCCCACTCAATCCATCCTTTATTCAGTCACTCAGGTGATTTTCCTTAAATAAAGGTCCAATCATATCACACACACCCCACTCAACCCCATCGACTTACTGTTGTCTCTAGGCACAAATACAAAATGCTGTTTGTATTCAAAGCCCTTCCCAACCTAACCTCCTCCTATTTTTCCAGTGTTCTTACATCTTAGTCTTTAATATGTACTCTTCAATCCAGTGACACTGACCTTCTGGCAAATTCACAAAAAAGCCAATTCATCTCTTATCTTCTGGCATTTTCCCTGACTCTCCCCTGCCCAGAATGCTCTCCCTCCTCAGTTCCAGTTACTGACCTCTTTAGCTTCCTTTAACTACAGTCCCATCTTCTACAAGAAGCCTTCCCCAACTCCTCTTAATTCTAGTGCCTTCCCTCTGTTAATCATTTCCTATTTCTCTTGTATATAGCTTACTTTATATAAACTTGTTTGTATGTTATATCTCCCATTAGTTTCAAAGTTCCTTGAAGACAGGAAATGTCTTTTGCCTCTTTTTGTATCCCTGGTGCTTGACACAGTGCCTGGCACATACTAGGTACCTAATAAGTATTGATTGAGAGGAAGTGGAAAAGTTGAACATAGACTGCTTTTGCAAGAAGTTTAGCTGAGGAGAGAAGAAATTTAGGAGGATAAAGGGAAGGTAGTATCAAGTGAGGGTTTTTTAAGGATAGGGAAGACATGGCTGAGTTTATAAGCAGAAGGGAAGGGAGCCAGGAGGTAGGGAGAGATTGAAGATTAGAAGAAAAGTAGTGATGATAGTGGGAGCAATCAGCTGAAGAAGAGATGGGAAGGGATGGGTTTAAAGGTGCTCCCTAATCATCACAAACTGAATCAGCAGAAGAGATCTCAAGGGATGATGTCAGAGGCATGTACAGTGCAAAATGAGGAAGAGGCAACTCTTCATTAAATAGCCTGTTTTGTTTTGTTTTATTTTTCAATAAATTAAGAGACAGGGTTCTCAACAGAAAGGGTGGTCCTAGGAGTCCCAAAGAGAGTCAAAGATTTGGAACTGCAGCTAGTGAGTGGGATAAATAGATTAGGGAAGAATCCTAAGGGACTTGCTGCAAAGATATCCCAGTTCAGATTAGATAACATAAATTTGTACAGAGCTCAAACTAAATTGTTTCATGACTTCCTTTAGCTCCATTCCTCAGCTTGTGATGGTGGGGAAAATTGAGGTTTGGCTAGATTACAAGGAATTCAGTTGAACTATTTAACCAAGTTGTCAAGATTGGGAAGGAAGAGACTGTCACCAGCACTGGAGTGATAGCCTGGGAAAATCCTGAGAGGTAGAAGGATTGGAGGCTACACAGAGAAAGGATGGAAGGATAAAAGATGATCAAATAAAGGAATTTCATTATTTGTTAACAGAAAAATAGAACTCTAATTCATGGGTGAGGGGAGATCTCAAGGGTACGACCATCTCTGTATATAGCAGAGGTGAAATAGAAGGGTAGATGATGGGAAGAGAATAGATTAAGGAATTGGGAAGTTAAGGTATTCTTCTTACTTTTCTTATCCCCCCCAAACTTGGTCTATTTTAATGTTCTTAATTATAATCCTATTCTGTTAAAAAAAATAGTGGAAAGATGGGGGGGGGGGGCCCACAGATTAGAGTGAAGGAGGTGAGCCCTCTTCCAATACAGGACTAAAGATCTACTCTGTAAATTAAGTACATTCCAAGTGTACACTTGGAATGAAGACTCGCTGTACCATCATCCATAGCCAAACAGTGATCATTGGTGAAAGAAGGAAAAGTACAAGAGAAATAGGGGTCTTCATTTCTGCTTTCTAAGAATACAACTGAAGGGATGAACTTTGCATAGCTTGATATGGTGAAAAGGAGTCAGAAGCCCTGCATTTGAGATCTGGTTCTTTGATTAACTTACCAAGTTACATTGAATAAATCAGGCCACTGAGGCAGCTATGTTCTTCAGTGGATAGAGCACTAGGTTTGGAAGTCAGAAGATCCTAATTCATATAAGATAAAAAAGTGTCACACAACCTCAGAGAAAAGAAAATGTCCAAGAAGAGAAATTGATCAACAATACCAAATGCTACAGAGAAGTCAGGGCAAAGGAGGGCCATTAAGAGGCCATTAAAGCTGTCAATATAAAGATCATTGGGTGGTGATTCATGTAATACCAATAGACTAGGGATGGAAAGTGCCATTCACATCAGAGAGAGAACTATGGAGACTGAATGTGGATCAAAGAATAGTATTTTCACCTTTTTTTTAATGTTATTTGCTTGGTTTTTTTTTTCTTATGTTTTCTTTTTTTCCCTTTTTGCTCAGCTTGATGAATACGGAAATATGCTTAGAAGAAATGCATATGTTTAACCTATACCAAATTGCTTGCTGTCTTGGGGAAGGGGAAGTGAGGGAGAAAAATTTAGAGCACAAAGTTTTGCAAAGGTGAATGTTGAAAACTATCTTTGACTGTGTTTGGAAAAATAAAATCCTATTAAGAAGAAGAAAAAAAAGATCATTGGGCACTTGCTTCTAATTCCTACTGCTGGAGTTGTGTGACCATGGACAAGCCTATGAAATGTATTCCTAGGACAGAGACTGTCTGGTTCATCTCTGTTTCCTTCCACGGTGATGTTTACTATCTTTATGACTTTGGGCATATGTTCTTCATAAGCGGCAGTTCTCTCATCTGTAAAATGAGGAAATTGGACTAGATGGCTTCCAAACCTTAGCTCTGTGAGCCCAAGATCCTGCCATACCACTTTGCACATTGTTGTTTAATTGTTTTTCAGTCATGTCCACTTCTTCATGGCCCCTGTAGGGGTTTACTTGGCAAAGGTAGTAGAGTGGTTTGCCATTTTCTTCTCCAGATCATTTTACAGATAAGGAAACTGAGGCAAATAGGGTTAAGTGACTCAGCCAGAGCCACACAGCTAGTTGTGTCTGAGGCCAGATTTGATTCCTAATTCCAGACCAGTGCTTTATTCACTGCACTACCCCGCTGCCCTCTTCATACCACTTCACACTTAATGGGCACCTAATAAATATAAAGTAAATGAAATTGAATAGGATTCCTTCCAAATCTGAATGTATGAATTACAGAAGGGCCAGCTTGTATAGGATAGATTATAAATGCTGTAGATTCAGAGGAAGAGAAATTGGGATGAATTGGAAAGGTTAGATTTGGGTTTGGACTTGAAGGATGAGTGCAGAATTGAGGGAGACAGGAGAGGACATTTTAGACAAAGGGACAGTTTGAAGGAGACTGGAAACAGGTGGGGCAAGGAGGAGTAGGAAGGAAGAAGTGAGAGAGTTAATCGTTTCTGAGTTTGGTGAGCAGACCATGCCTGGGAGGTGTAGAACAATACTGAGACTTTTCTCCCTGTCAGACAATCAGATCTGTGCAAAGGGGAGAAAACCAGAGGGACTTGCCATGTCTGGGGGAGGTTTCTTCTTGGCTACCTGGTACAAGAACAAAGCATTTGGATAAGAGGACTGTTTAAAATTCCCTGCTTTCTTTAAGTGACTCGGCCTGCTGCTCACCTAGAAATCTCTGAGTCATTCACAGTGCCAAGAAAATAGCTTTGAGGCAGAAGACCTGGGTTTGAGTCCTAGCTCTGCAGCCT
>JAJPUD010008276.1:43274-67084 GCA_023553655.1 Myrmecobius fasciatus
ATCATACCATGATCTGGAGGCAAAATGTCTAGAGAATGCAATGTCCCAGACACAGAGTCCTTACCCGCTCCGCTCCTTCCCCCACTGGAGCCTTCCATCAAAGAAAGGCACAGCCTCTCCCGCCTGCCAAAGGAGTTCCTGCTGGGTGATGACTGAGAACTCCACCAGCCTCCCATACCAAGGGCCAGAGCCACTGCAGGCTCTTACTAATAAAAAGCCACATACAACAATGCTGTATCCCCTGCCAAAGAACATCATTAATAACCTCATAATGAGACAGGGCAGGGTGAAGGAAGGGAGAGGAAGGTGGTAATGGTCACTTGGATTGGGGTTTGACTTTCCCTCTGGGCTTACAGAAGTAAGGGGAGAGGACTAGGGGAAGATGGGAGGGACAAAAAGTCATCCTATCCAATGTGACTGACGGGAAAGCAAGGGACTTGCTTCTTCACCACCTTTCAACCTCAGTTACCAAGCCTTTCTGCTCCAGGAGGTTGTTTCTGTGGCACTATTGAGAGAAACAGACAGACAGACAGACACTGACAGACGGAGAGAGACAGAAGGGGAAGGAAGAGAGAGAGAGAATAAGCACAGATAAACACACACACACACACACACACACACACACACACTGCTCAGCAACCATGCACTCATTTTAATATTATCCTGGGGTAAAATGGAAAGCTAGAATGAAAGTCTTCAGCTCCTAAATGAATCTTAGTAGATGTCCTGGAGCCAGATATCTTGAGAGTTTTTTCCCCTGATTATCTACTGTTTAGCATTATTCCATCTACTTCCCCATCCCTTAGACATAGAGTCATGAAATGAGACTGACTCACAGCTATAGAATGTTAGCTGGAAGGGAACTGAGAGAACACCCAATCCTACCCCCCTTCTTGTACAGATAGGGAAACTGAGATTATAGGATCATAGATTTAGAGCTAGAAGGGACCTTGGAGGTCATAAAGTCCGACATCCTCTTTTTTTTTTTAAAGAATTGAAACCCAAAAAGGGATCAATAATATGCCCAACATCACACAGATGATAAATAATAGAACTTTAGTGCCAGCCCAGGACTCTGAACCTGATTTCCATCATTCCATGCAGATAGATAGATATAGATTTGTTTTGTCATTGTTTAATCTGTTTTCAGTCACATCCAACCTTGCATGCACACCATTTGGAATATTCTTGGCAAAATTCTTGAAGTAGTTTGTCATTTCCTTCTCTAGTTTATTTTGCAGATGAGGAAACTGAGGCAAACAGAGTAAAATAACTTCCCAGGGTCATATAGCTGGGAAGTGTCTGAAGCCAGATTTGAATCAGGAAGATGAGTACTCCTGATTCCAGGGAGGGCACTGTATCCACTAGCTATCTTCAAATTATAGAACAAGACTTCAAACCAAGAACAAGACTGATAGTTCCTAACTTCAGAATTGTTTCATCTCTTGTTGAACATTGCATCTCTCTCAGTGATCAATTAAAAAAAGTTCTTGTGCACCACCAAAAATGGTCTCTACTTTTGATGTATCTTCATCCAAAGAGCCTCAAGCATTTCACCAAAACATTATTCTTCAGTCCATACAATTACAGATGCAGAGATTTTGAATGATTTGACCAAAAACCATAAGTCTAATTAGAGCTGTCAAATAGAATCTGAATCCAGAAATCCCAGGACCAGGGCCACGTTCTCTTCCAGTGATGAGAGGGACCAAAGAGAGGAAAAATCTCTCATATTTTTGAAATATCTCTGGCGTTATCAACCAATAGGGTTTACAAAATAAGGACTCATCCCTCTTGGGGTACCCAGCATACATACCCTAGCATCTTTTTCAAAGAGTGGCCTTTGTCATATCAGACCTTGTACTCAGACATTTTCATGCAAAAATATTATCTTTATTTGGAAAACATCACACCCACTAAGAGCTGAAGTTACAAAAGAAAATAAACATCTAAGTAACTATTAAAAATTCTTATCTCCAACCTATCTTTTAACAAACAATATTTAGTTAATCCTTTGTGTCACCCACAGGCTGCTTTAGGCACTTTTCACAGCCTTCTGTTTAGCCCCATATTATTGGCAGTTGCTCTTTGGGGTACACATACTAATTACCTTCCCTGTTATTCTTTAAACTCTTAACTTTGTTCACTTGTTCCTCTTCTTATATCCCAACTGAACTAAAGAGACATCACTGCTTCTTCCTCCTGCATTTTAACCTGCATCTCTTTCCTCTGAAACATAGTGCTTACATCTCAAAACCCAGCCCCCACTTGAGTTTTCATAAAGGGGTCCTTGCTTTTTCCCAGATTTTTAACCGCCAAGCAAAGCATAACATGGTTTAAACAAAGCGTGTGCAGATTTTATCAGAGCTGTCATACCCAGAATTCTGAGCACCAGATTGATAAGCCTGGATTCCAGTCTCCTGACACTTCCAGGCTCCCGGAGGCCCCCCTCTCCACCCCTCAACACTACAAATGTGAGAGTGGTGGATGACCCTACTGATGTGTCTGGAACGGAAGTCTGATATGGTAGAACTTGAAGGATAATATGGTTGCTCCCCAAAACAACAGAAAATAGAAAAGGATTAAGGCATCCTTGAAGATAATCATTTGCTCTGAGCAACTAAGCGGGGTGGTCAACTAGTAGAGCAGAATACTCATTTTTTTTCCCCTGGATAGATAAACTGGATGGCCTTGTAGATTTAATCCTGGGTAGGAGGGAGGGGAATCTTCACTGCTGTGGCTAACAATTGTACCAGAAAATTCCGGGAAAGTGGTTTCTTTCACCTTTTCTCCATCTTCCCTATCTAATTGTTTTTTCTAATGAGGGTTATGCTTTGTTTTTAATGAAAAGAAGTAATTGCCAGCCAAAACCAGACTCAAGGTGCCTTAGAAGAGCCCACCTCTGTCTAAATAGTGTAATCATTTACAGAAAGGAAGATGTGTTTGGGAGTAAAATGGGTACTGGGCTGTGAGTCCAGAGACCTAGTTTCTTAGGCCTAATTCTGCCGCTAACTAGCTAAGTGGCTTCCGGGCAACAGATGATTCCTCGGGGCCACAGTTTCCTCCTCTGTAATATGAGAGGCAGGGAAAAGACCATGGATGGGATCATAGATTTGGAGCTGGAAAGGAGCTTAGGCCATTTTACCCCTCCATTTTATCATTAAGGTCCCTGAGGTCCAGAGAGAATAAACAGATAATACGGGCAGGATGATTGGAACCCAGGGTCTCTGACTCGAAATCCGGCCCCATTCTTGCACCATGTTCCCTCTCTTGTGACTTGTCAAGTGTCCCTGCTGAGTCTCAGACAAGTGCGTTGGAAGTGTCTCCTGGCTGCTGGCTCATCAGCCCCAGGGAGCCTGCCCCAAAAGAGGAAAGAACTCTTTTGCAACAAAGACTGGGTATTAGATGACGGGGCCTGTCAGATTCTGGCATGCGGCTTGGCCTGTTAGGAAATAAAGGAGACTCTTTGTCTGCTTTCCAGCACCCGTCACTGCTCTCTTTCCACTGGTTTGCTCAATGTGAGGGAACTGGCTCCAGGGACAAGTGGGGGGAAGCTCTCCCTCCTCCTCCAGGCCCTCCCCGTCTCCCTCAGCTGGACCACCATAAGCCGGCCACCCCTGTGATACTGGCCTGCAGGCCCCACTGCTATCTGCCCATCTCTGGTGGAAAGATGGTGACTTGTGGGGAAGGATCTGGCTTGTTTCCTTCTTGACTAAGGCTCCAACTCCCTCTTATCTCCTTTCCTGCCAGGCTGAGGGACTCCTCGGCTTCCTCACACACACTCACACTCCTTGAAATGCTTTGCTTTCTATATGATTATTAATCTACAGCCAGTCAGTCAACAAATGTGTCTGTAACAAGTGTGTTGTGAAGATCAAATGAGATTGTAAATGGAGAGCACTAAATAAATGTCAAGAAGAAGCTTGGGCCCCCATGGAGTCAATGAGACTGGGGTGCATGGCCTGCTCTGATGAATACTTGCTGGGTGACCATGAGTGATTCATTTAGCTACCCAGAGGCAACTTTTTTAAGACTCTTAAGTTATAGATGGAATCTGTAGGGGTGGGGGAAATTTTCACTCTGATTCTCAGAACCAGATGAAAATGTAATTGAGAAATATTTAACCAAATAAGTAAAAACACAATAGAACACAGGTAATGTTCATATCTGGTATTCTAATCCAAATTCCCTTATTATACAGTTTTAGTGGCTCCATTTTTTACTGGAGTTTGACATCACTGTTCCAGACCAATGAAACCCTGGGTCTGGAGCACAGTGTTGGCTGCTGTTATTATTAGGAATTGGACACCTCCTGTGTGCAAGGGCTCTTTGCTGCGAATGATTAGACAAGAAGTTTGTAAGTCTAGTTGGGGAGACAAGACATAGTTGCTGACATGTAACCAAATGTGATACAGAGCCCCAAAAGATGCAGTAGGAATTGGAGAATTAATTAATCAAAAATTGGCATTGGCCTTGAAGATACCCAAAATCTGGACAGTAAATTTGCCAGTTCTCTGCACTATGTATTTACAGTGTGTGCCAAATAAGGGCGCAAGTTCACATCTTAAATGATGGCTTACTAATCATTCTTCCTATTTTTATATGGTTTTTCCGTTTACAAAGCACTTTGACATTCATTTTCTCCTTGTAGTCTTAGGATAACTTTGTCAGGTCATAGGAAGGATGAGGATGATAACAATGTTCACTCACATTTATATGTGCTGAAATGTTTGCAAAATATCACATTTTATCCTCACAATAACCCTGGGAGAAAGGCACTATTATTCTCCCCATTTGGCAGATAGGGAAAGCCAGGAAAACTGTGGCTAGGTGACTTAGTGATAATAATCTCGAAGTAGGATTTGAGCTTGGTCTTCCTGACTGCAAACACAGGACTCTCCCCTTTGCCACCTCAGTTCCTTATTTGCCCCTATTTAACAGAAGAGAAAGTCAGGTAAAGAGAGGTGGCCCAGCTGGCCCATCCAGCCCTTCCACCCTCCAGGATCCTGGGGCCAGTAAGGCTTTCCTGCCCGAAGCAAACCAATTGCCGCCCCACAGCGGCAGGGGTAGGGCTCTGTTTTGTCCGGAGCCTGGGGATTGCTCTGGTTGACCTCTCCAAGTCCCCTTCCAGCCTCAAGAGTCCGTGATGTTACGGTCAGGTTGCTATGGGGACCAAAACTTTGAATTTCCTGGCTCGGGGGCTGTGAAAATCACAACCTGAACCTTGCATGGATGTGGGTTTCTCGATTAATTTCCTGTTTGATTGTTTGCTTTAGAGGGCGGAAAATGCCGGTGCAGGCAGCCCGCTCCCTGAGCTGTGACTCTTATCACAC
This sequence comes from Myrmecobius fasciatus, assembly GCA_023553655.1. NCBI lineage: Eukaryota > Metazoa > Chordata > Mammalia > Dasyuromorphia > Myrmecobiidae > Myrmecobius > Myrmecobius fasciatus. Next base: position 48,608 of record JAJPUD010008276.1, read on the forward strand.
CCCCGCTTCTGGCAGGTTCAGGTCCAGGCCTTGGGTGGGCGGGGGCGGCAGGGGGCAGCAGGGGTTCCTGGCACATGAGTGGCTCCTAGGTGCCTGGCCCGCTCTGACTGGGGAGCATTAGCCTATCTGGGCCTGGGACAGGCCGGCTTTGCAGAGAGGGGGAGTTGGACCGGCCATGGGGCAGGCCTCCCCCCAGACGGGGTGGGACTAAGCTGTCCCCTGGGAAGGGGAGCCGGGGAGGGTGATGCCCAAGTAACTGGCTGCAAAAGCCTCTGCCCCGGCAGATGCCCTGGGGGGCCACCTCACAAATTAACCGCCTTTCCATGTGTTTTTCTTCTGGCTGCTGTCCCTCAGGGGCCTCTCTGTGCACTCCAGCAAAGCAGGGAAATTATAGTAATGCCCTGTCTCTCCCCTTAGGAGCCCACAGCCTTTCCGGGTGTTAGGCCCTCCCCTGTGAGCAAGGCCAGAGGGACAGGTGGTGCGATCCCCTTAACAGCCGCCCAGATACTGAACGCCATGCGTCTCCTCGATGCCCACTGAGTTAGGGAGGCCGGTGTCATTATCTCCTTTTATAGGGGGGGATAACGGAGAGCGTAAAGGCCTGCCGGGGGTCACTTTCTCCCCCACGCCCAGGAAGGGCCCCTGACATTTCAGATGGAGGTTTTCTTCCCTTTGGCTTTGAAGGCTTCTCCCTATCGCAGTCATCACCAGCAGAGCTCCAGAAGCTTGAGCCCTGGCTGTGGGACCCCGATGCCCAGGGCCCACCATCACCGGGGTATTTACTCCTCCCACAAAAAGGCACCCTCCCTGGTCCTGGCTTTTGTTTGCAAAGCGCTCCCAGTACGTGATCTCCTTTAATCCTCACCACAATGCTTAGAAAGAGATACCACTGCCCGCCCATTTTACAGTTGAGGGAACTGAGAATCCCAGGGATTTGCTAAGGCCAAACCCCTGCTAAGTGGCTGCCCCAGTTCTGACTCTCAGTCCATCACAACCCTCGGCACCTGGCTGTTTCTCATCCTTCAGGTCCGAGGTGACAAAAGCTCCTGGGGAGAAGTGTATGTTTGCATTCCCAGGTGCTAGCAGGGTGCTTTATAAAGGCTTGATGGATTAATTGAAAGTGTTGAACTTGGTCTTTTGACTCCTATTATCTAGTTAAATCACTTCACCCTTCTAAGCCTCAGTTTCCCCAGCTGTAAAATGGCATAACATTTGCATAAAAACTACTAAGGTTAATATGAAAAAAGTTCTTTACAAACTTTAAAATACTACTGAACTGAGCTGGGAATTCATTTCTGTCTCTGTATCTCTCAGTGGAGAAAAACATTAGCCCATCACAAAGTTTCTAGTCATCAATATAAACATTTAGAATTTTGGAGGCAGGAGGAGCTTTTAAACATCATCTCTTCCAACATCCTCATTTAACAAGGGAGAAAAATGAATCACAAAAGAAGATGTGACTTTGCCAGGGTCACATAGCAACTTAATGGGAAAACCCAGGACTCCTGATTGTGAATCAGTGTTTTCTCCATTCTATCAATCAGCCTACCTTGGCTTTGCAGGCTCAGCATTCGAGATGCTTATTATTCCCTTTTGAATTCTTAATCCATCATTTAGATTTGGTGCTGCCAAGTAAGTGTTAGTATCTCAATTAGGTGAGATACTTGTGTTTTATTCTGATTTTTTATGAAGATCCAACAAGAAATTGTTTTTAAATTCTCGTCATTGCCCAAAAGACTTCATTAAGCACACAACTGCTTATGTCACTGTATGAAGCCCTGGGTATAGACCATTCCTGTTCCCAAGGAGATTAAAATGGAAAACTATTTACACAGATGTGCATAAACACATAAATGATGTACAGGCAGCAGAAAAAAAGCACTCACCAGGACAAAGGTAGACAGTGGATTTAATCCATGTTTAACATAAGTATAATTTAGGGGAGCTGGGAATTAGAGATAACTACATAATTAGGGAGGAGATTGATGCAAGAAGTTGGAAGACTAGGGACATGGAAACCATCAGCTTTCATCTGATCAATCCCAAAAAGTTTGGTGAGGGAGGTGGGATCCGAAAAACAAATATTGTGAACAGCTGCTGTGTACCAGCACCTGGCACAAAACTCACTCATGTTTGTTGACAAACTTTAAAGAAGATCACAATTGGTTCAGCCTGCTGACTGCGCGCTCTCCCCATGGAGAAGGCGAGCATTGCCAAACCAGCATTTATCTTACTATGTATGTGCCAGGCACACATGGGAAAAAGAAAATCTAAGTGTGATGGTGTCCTGGCTCCTCAAAATCTTTGGGAAGCTGATTGACTGGAAGATTCAGTATGTGGTAAGATCACAGTTTCCAAAGACTGAAAAGAAAAGAGGATAGTTGTTCATCCTCTAGATTTACTAGATTCTAAGATCCCTACACAAAGGCAGTCTCAAGATATGTCTGATTCTAAGAGCTTTTGTCCTAGTGTAACAAATTCATTACATAAATTTGGCTAAAACTTCTATAGAGTTTAATGATATTAAAATGATAAAAAGAAAAAAAATTCTTCCCCCTTAAAAAAGAAAAAGGAAGTTGGGCCAAGTTGCAACATATACATACTGGATGCACATTAGGGGTGAAATAAGAGCCGGGACTTCAGACCATCAGGAATAAGAATGGTCTAAACTGGAAGAAATTAAGAGTCTCTCCTGGGGAGTAGGGGGTAAGTGATAAAAAGATAATAGGAAAAGTCTAGTGACAGTTAAAGAAAGACATGGGGCTATGAAAATAATCTGAGATAGCCAATAGGTAAAAGAGAAAGATATAAGAAGATGATTAGAACCTAATGTTTTAGTAAACAGAGATTATGGCAGCTAACTAGTGAGAGATTGAATTTGTATTTAGAGGTTTGCTTTGCCTTTAACCCTTCCTAGAACTGATATGTTTGCTTGTATATGAGGAATAAGTGCTAATTAAGGAAAAATAAAATATTCACAGAAAGTAGGATACTTCACGTAAAAGTTAAAAACATTTTATATAAAAAGCATAAGTAGATTGTTTTATCTCTGTTACTCTCCGCTAACATTACATGAAGAAAGTCTAACTGATGGACTTATGCTTACCCAAGCTACTGGTCCCATGATGACAAAATTCTAGATAGAAGCTCATTCCCCTAGGGTAGTTAATTTGCTTCCCAGGGCTATGCAAAATCTCTGTAAGTCATGCTTATGTTCGTTTCTGGAATAGTCCCACCAGATCACCACGTCAGACAAACTGCTGACTAGATAGATCTAAGACTGAGGAACATAGGCCCATCCCGAATCTTGCTTAACTAAATGAAAGCAGTGTGTCATGCTGAATTGGGAAGCCTGTGTTCTAGATGCTAATTTTATCCTGATAGGCGGTGTGACCTGAGGCATATCACCTGCAAATCACCTAATCTCAATGTGCTACAATTTCTTCAGCTCCTTCTCCAATAGTGATAATAACACCTCTGTCCTTTCTCTATCCCCAAAAGGGTGCTATGAGGATAAATGAGATGGTACTTGCAAAGTGTGGCCCACTGACGTGACACATTTAATTATAAAGATATATCTTTGTAAAGATATATTTAATAACAATAATAACATGTTGCATTTGTGTCATACTTTGTACTTTTCAAAGCTGTTTCTCAACCATGATCTCATTCAAGCCTCCCAATAGTTCTGGGAGGTAAAAAAGGATAAGCTTTATTATATTAATTTTATAAATGAGGAAACTGAAATCCAGAGAACTGCCCAGGGTCACAAAGCAAGACAGCAAGACAGTGTTGGAGCTGGAGTTAGAAGTCCACTCTTCTCACTTGGAGGCTGCTCATGGCTCTGTGGCAACATGGGGAATCTGTATGGTATGACTTCTCTTTATAAAGGTATTGAAAAGATATCTATTATACTGGAAAGCCTAATCTTGTTACTACTACTCTCAAAGTGTCAGTAGCCACCCTTTCTGTTTAATAAATCCTCTCTTTAAATGCTGCAACTTCATTATTTTAATCATTTGGAAGGACCCCTGTCTATTCTAATATTCCCCCTTTAATGGAACCCAGTGAGCTGAACACCATTTTTCCTTTTTTCAAGTCACCATTATCAGCATCAGTTATTGGGGCATCCTGTGAAGGCAGCTCTGTGACACACAAATATGGTGGTGGATGGTAGGCAGAAATACAAGAATCACTTCTGCAGGAAGCCTTCCCTTTTGTTGGTGGTGGTGGTGTTCAGTAGACTCTGGGGTTTTCTTGGCAGAGATACAGGAGCGGTTTGGCATTTCCTTTTTCAGCTCATTTTACAGATGAGGAAACTGAGGCAAGCAGGATTAAGTGACTTGTCCAGGGTCCCACAGTGTCTGATACATCATTTGAACTCAGGTCTTTCTGACCCCAGGCCTGGTATTCTCCACATAGCTGCCCTAAACCTTCCTTAACCCCTCTTAATTCTAGTGCTTTTCCTCTTTAATTATTTACTATTCTATAGACAGCTTGCTTTGTATCTATTTGCTTGTCTCCCTTGTCCGAGAAGATGTGGAGAGAGTGCGGGACCTGGAGTCAGAGAGACTCATCTTCCTGAGTTCAAATCTGGCCTCAGACACTTCCTAGTTGTGTGACTCTGGGCAAGTCACTTACCCGTTTGCCTCAGTTTCCTCATCTGTAAAATGAGCTGCAGAAGAAAATGGCAGTAAACCATTCCACTATCTTTGCCAAGAAAACTCCAAATGGGGTCTTGAAGAGTCAGATACAACTGAAAAAACAGCAGCTTTGTCTTCTCTTTAAAAGCATTTCATGGCTCCCCACTACCTATTGAATCATCATCTGCTTAACTTGTTATTAAAGGCCCCACAGTCTTGCACTAACTTATCTTTCTAGCCTCTTTCACATAGAGGGAATCAAGAAACCTGAGATCTAGACCTGACTCTAGTGTTTGGCCAGCTTGTGACATTCACAATTAGCTTAATCTCTCTAGTTGCCTAATGTGCAAGAAGAGGGAGCCTCCAATCCTTCCTAGTTCTACATCTATTTCCCCTTAGACACTGCATTCCTGCCAAGCTGGGCTATTCCCCAAACATTCTCTGCTTCCTCCTGTCATGGACTCTAGACTCCTTGTCTTTGCTTATGGTATCCCCATGCTTAGGACAGACTTCCCTGCTATATCATCTACTGTAAGTCTTCCTTTTGAGGGCCCACTTCCAGCAACCTTCCCAAGTCCCTCTAGTTAAAAATCATCCCTCTATTCTTGAATCTTGAATCCCTCTCCTATAAGGCTTGATCATATTCTAATTGATATTCAATTTATTAATAGATGTGTCTTTCCCTTTGTATGAGATTGTATTCTCCTGGAAATCCAGGTCTTTATATACATAGTATGGAGCCTTGTATATAGAATATAGCAAGGAGTTAATTTGTTCAGTTGAAATCTCTTTTAGAGTGCATGTTGCTCTTAACTCTTTTTGATCCCCTCCACTCCTCTTTTCTCTGATTTTATTCTTCCTTGTCTTATTCTTGTTGCTTCTCCCATACTTTTTGACATGATGGGGAGGGAGAAATGGCCTTCAATATATGTTATCAGCCAGCCGGAACTCTCCTTTCCTTCTGTAAAACAACTTGACCAATTGTGAGACTTCAGGTATCTCAGATGCTTCTCAGCTGTGTTCATTTGTTCCTCAATGTTTCGGATCTGATTCTTCATCCCAAGGTTCCATATTTTTTTTGGTTGGTCTACTTAATCCTGTATGAATTTGGACAAATCACTTCCCTTCCCTTGTGCCTCAGTTTCTTCAAATATAAGATAAGGAGGTTGACCTTCAAGCGTTCTTGACCTTGTGTGATTCTGATTCTGTGGAATTTGGGGGGGGGCAGTTTACTTTTGTTGTTTTGGATTAGGGAAGGGTATGCTTGGGAGAGGGAAGATGGCTCTTTTCTGTTCCAGTGTTGCAGAGAGTCTAGGTTTTAGAGGAATTGTATGAGCAATATTAGACTGCTTATATTTTTCCTGCCAGATATGTTGTTATATATTAAGGCTAGCATGTAAGTTTATTTAACAACGATTTCAGCTCAATGTAGAGAGAAATTTGAATGATTCAAAAATGGAATGAGTTACATTAAAAGACATCAGATTTCCTCTACCTGAGGGTTGAACATTAAGCTGAGATTAAATAAACTTGCTGCAAAGTATCTTCTATCTGACAGGTACTGGTTACTAGAAATGATGTAGTAGTAAATAAGAACCAACAATACATGCATCCAGACATAGACAAATGTTTTGTGTGTGTGTGTGTGTGTAGTGTGTGTGCACATATTGAAAGAGAAAAAGATGAGATGATATGGTTAAAATAAGGGGAATCTGTCCATCTCCTAAGCCAGCCCTCACCTTAGTAGCTTCCACTCAAGTGGTGAAGCTTAAACTTCCATGAGATAACCTCACAGTCTGCCAAGGTCATTCATTCTGCCCCATAAAATGAATTGGGCCTAAAAGGGCCTCAGTTCTCCAGTCCTGCAGGCTGGTGAGCTTTGGGGCAAATATTGCCTTGTGACTGTCATGGGGACAATACATAATCACTTTGGATTTTTGTTCTTGGCCATTCTAACCATGGAAAGAAAGGGATTCCATCGCCTCCCAGCCTACCCTGGAGGCAGGCTTTTTACCCAGTTGCTTTCAGCCTTCAGAAGCTCTATGTTTGCTGTGTCTTGGCCCCTAGTTCTCATCCTCAAGGGAGGATGTGATAGGCGTGCCCACAACTAGGCTCTAGGACAGACAATAGGACTGGAATGCACAAGCTTCCGAGCAAACATTTTAAGCCTAGTAGAATTGCCTTGGATTCCCATCCAAGAAACACATTTCACTTGGTTGTCATTGTCATTACAGGTCATTGGTGACTTACAAAAACCCCTTTCTATTCCTACGGGACTTTACAGTCAACTTATTCGTCTTAACCCCAGGGCACAATGCCATAATCCAATAGGACCTCTGAGGACAGTGGAAAAGGATGGGAGCTGTCACACCATAAGGACTAGGTAGCTGTTTGCATAGTGTGGGAAAAAATATTTCTTCTGCCAGCCTACATTAGTCACCTGTCTTTTGAATTACTAATTTTTATTAAGTATTTCTCACCAGAAAGTCCCCAGGAAAGTATACCAGTGGCAGAGAGGTTCCCATTATCATAGTCTCAGGGTTTATTTGACCCACTAAAGAAGAAACGGAACCCTGAAGAAATGGGAATTGGAATAAATAACAGGATGTGGCAGCAGAGGAGAAGGTTAGGGCAAGCAAGGGAAGAGACAAGAAAAAGAAAAGTTTAGCAAAGAACAGATTCAAGGAATCCAGGCCCAGGTGGGATTCTATAGCAAGACAGCCTGGGAATCTAGGAGAGGAAAAGAGGGCGTTCAGCACTTAGGTGTTTGGCACAGGACAGCAAAAACTAACTTTGCCTGCTATACAGTTTTGTCAGTGGCCAGCCCTGAAAAGGAAGTACAGCACCTGGTATCATTAAATAATAGAAAAAAGACTGGATTCTGGTCTGGCTCTGCCCCTGGTGAAAGGGCATACCTAAGGGGGGAAATTCTTCATCTACAAAACATGGAGATTTGAGGCAGGATAACCTTTGTGTTGTAAACCACTCTGGCAATCTAGTAAGATCTATCTGAAAATAATGTTTTTAAATGCACAAAATAAGTAAGATTATAAGGAAAACAATTTATATTGAAATATAGTGATCAAAATATTTCTTTTACATTCATGGGCTCCAAATTAAGAATGCTTGGAACAGATGGTCTCTAAGCCTCTTCCAACTCTAATTGGTGGGATTCTTCAACAAGTTAGGTTCCCATACCAGTCCTGGGTTCCACCTTTGTAAGTTAAGGTTCTATAATATCTATCTAGAAATTCCCAGACAATAACAAAGTTAGAAGAAGGAACCTATCCCAGGTCTCCAGCTATCAAACACAGTCCATCTGTTGCCAATATTACTTTTTTGTGAGATGACAGTGAAAGGAAAAAAAAATTTTCTTAATGAAACAAAAAAAGACCCAAACCAGTTTCCTTGAGAATCTTCTACAGGCTTTTGGCAAGAGTTCTATCATGCCAGGTTTAACTAACCTTTCTTCAGACACTTTCAATGAATGATCAAGAGAAGAAGGTGCTTTGTGCAAGGGGACACTAAAGAGCCTTTTAAAAGGAGGTGATCCCCACGTGTGCCATTGGCTGCTTCCTAGTGGGACCTCAGGATGAGCAGAAGGAAGGCACTGTTAAATATGGCTCTTTCCACTGTGCCACAGACTGTGCTAATGTAGCGTCATGGTGGGTTGGGGGAAGGAAAACATTTGCAGGGGTCTGTGTTCGCTGGCCTTTCATTTTCAGCCTGCCTGTTTCAGGTCAGATGAGATAATTACCATGAAAGTGCTTTGAAAAATATATAAAGTGTTCTCTAAGGGTACAAGCGTGTTGGTATGGGAAATCTGTTTTGTAGATGGGATCAAGGAGAGACTAGGGCCCCTGTGACTTGCATATATTCACATATCTGGTCCCAAATCTGAAAGTGTTTTGAACTCAGTCTCCTCTTGGGATCCTCATTAAGCCACTTGTTTACAGCCTATGATTTCACCATTAAACTCTTCCATTTTTATAAGCTAAAATTATTAAAATTAGATTTTAGGTTTGTTCTATATCAACATCACTCCCATATTTAGGTTTCTAGAGTAGGAAAGGGAGCCCAAGCTGCTCTGCCAAGGATTCGAGATCACAAGAAGGATTCAGACCTGAAAGGAACTGCAGAAGCCCAAACCATTCCTTTTGGCAGATTTAGAAACTGAAGTTCAAAGATTCTTGCTGTAGGTCCCCCAGGTAGTAAGTGGCTAAGGCAGGATTTGAAGCCAGTCTTCTGATGTTCATTCCTGGGCTCATGTATCACTATCTACATCTTTGTTTCTCTTCAGAAAGACTTGTTAGTCTAATTACATGTGTCTGAACAAAGAGGCCAAGAGTGTGTAATATGTTTCAAGGAGTCTGAGCCCTATATGGGGGGTCAGGAGTTTGAGGTCTTGTGTTAAGCAATCTCCCTCCTCCTCCTGTGATTATAGCTAATCACAGCTGTCACTTAAACAGGGAATTCTTGCTATGAAATCACAGAACTCCTCCTTAGGACCACAGTCCCATCAGATAAATCACTGGGTTTCTTTCATGCTCAATTCATCAAACATTTTTAAGCACCTACTATGGGTCAAGCATTGTGCTAATTGCTGAGAATAAAAAGACAAAATAAAAATAGACTTCAAAAAACTCCCTCAAGGAGTTTACAAAGTCTATTGTGAGGAGGAAAAAAAAAAGAGGAAAAAACAGGGAAATCAATTCAAAGTTTGTGGTTTTTTCTTGGGGAAGAAGGATAGAGTAGGGACCCAAATCTGTTGTTTCATTTGATATAGAAAAAGTAATTGGGGAAAGGGGGAGGGGAAATAATGAACAACTAGTCAGGAAAGGGATGTAGGAGATCGTCATTGAAGAAAAGTAGGGATTATGATTCAGTTCAAATTAACAAACATTTATTAAGTTACTACTGTATGCCAAGCACTGAGCTGGGTGCTAGAGACAGACAAACAAGAAGTAATCCCTGTCCTGAAAGAACTTACATTCTATCAGGGGAAAATGGCACGCACACAAATAAATCAATTAAAAAGAAGTAAAGTTAATTTTAAAATAAATCTAAAATAATATAAAGCAGATTCAGAAGCAGAGAGCAGCAATAGCTGAAAGTGTCAGAAAAGACTTCTGGTAAGATATAGCACTGAAGCCGAACCTTTAAAAGAGTTAGGATTTCCAAGAGAACCAGGTGAGGAGGACTCATGAAAAGGAATGCGTCTATATGGGGAACATTACCTAAGCCAGTTTGACTGGAAGTTTGTGAGGCAGAATGATCTGAAATCAGCTTAGAAAGATTGGATGATACATTTAGACTTGGAAAGCACCTCAGAAACCATCTAGTTGAACCCTCTTTCATTTGACAGGTGAAAAAACTGAGGTCCACAGAAACTAAGAGATTTGCCAGTGGTCACAGAGGTATTAAACATGAAAAACAGAATTTAAATGCCATATGAAAGAATTTGTATCTTACTCCGGTGGTAATAGGAAAATGCTGAGCAGGATAGTGACCCAGACCCATCCACTGTGCTTTACAAGAATGACTATCCCTTTGGCAGCTGTGTGAAGGATTGATAGGAGAGTGGAAAGGCTGGAAGCAGGGAGACCAATTAGAAAGCTATTGTAATTGTCTCAGCAAAAGGTAATGAGGGCCCAAACCAGAGTGCTGGTGTGAGCAGAGAGAGGAGGACAGGTTATATTTCTGTTGTGGAAGTAAAATAGACAAGAGTTGGGAGCTGATTGGACATATGGGAGTAAAAGAGCAAAAAGCACCAGGAATGAATTTAGGTTTCAAACTTGAGTGACTGAAATAATGAGTTAGAAATGAGTATGTGAGGTGGATTTTGTTTTGAGCAACCTGAGTTTGAGATATCCATCGGCTTCTTAGTGAAGAGGTACAGTAGGCATTTGGAGATGTGGGGCTGGAGCTCAAGAAAAAACTGAGGGCTGGATTTAGGAGACTTCTTAGAGATGGTACTGGAACCCATTGGAACTGGAGCCATCACTGGCAGTGAATGAGAGAAGAGGGCTCCAGACGAAGCCCTGGGGGTCCCCCCATATGCAGAAGTAAGACATAAATAATTTCACAAAGAAAACTGAGGAGTGATCAGAGCTCTAGGAGGAGATGAAAGAAACACAGAGAGACAAAGAAGAAGGCGAGGGGGGAGACAGAGAAGAAAAAGAGAGACAGAGAAGAAGAAAGAGGGGAGAGAGACAGAGAGAAAGAAAGAAGAAAGGCAGATAGAGACAGAGAAGAGAAAAATAGAAGGATAGAGACACACAGAAAGGAGACAGAAAAAGAAGACAGAAGAGCAGAGGGAGATAAACAGAAAGAGAAAAGGAGAGACAGACAGGCACACACACAGAGAGAGAAGAGACATTGACACACAGAAAGAGAGAGAGAGAAGAGAAACAGGGAGAGAGAGACAGAGAAAGACAGGGGAAGAGAGAGGAAAGACTGACACAGAGAGACAGAGGAGAGAGAGAGAAAAGAGAAAAACAGAGAAGGAAGAGAGGAGAGGGAAAGAGACAGAGAGATAGGAGAGAGAAAGAAGGGAGGAGAGAGAAACAGAGAAAGGAGGCAGAAGAGAGAGAGAAAAGAGGAGAGAGAAACGGGGGGGGGGAAGAGAGGAGAGAGACAGAAACAGAGAGAATAAATAGGGACAGAGAATAGCTGAGGGTGACAGGGTTAAGTAAAAGTATTTTTTTTTTAATTTGGGAAAGCAAATTTTTTAATAGATTATACAAAGGTAAAACATTGGATCTAGAGTCAAAAAGATATGAGTTCAAATGACTCCTCAGACACTTATTAGCTATGTCACCTTGGACAATTCATTTAATCCTGTTTGCCTCAGTTTCCTTACCTGTCAAAATGAGAGGTTTGGACTTGATGGTTCTGAAGGTCCCTTTCAACTGGAAATCTGCAATCCTGTCATAAATTGCTGTGCCCACCCTTTCTGTCACTTTGTCCCTTGGACCTTAAAGATGTAGCAGATTTGGAAAAGGTCCAAAGCAAGAATCATAGCTCTAGACCTAAAAAGAATTTTAGAGGTCATCAAGTTCATACCTTCCATTTATTTGCTGAGAAGAATAGGCACAGAAAGGCTAAGCATTGATCCCATCACCAACTCTTCTTGACTCAAGGTCCAGCAATCTTTCTAGCATGCTATGCTAACTCTTTTCATTTATCAAATCTCCGGGCTAAAAGTTACAGAATTAAAGATACCGTCTTTCACAAACTTTTGGTTTTCACCTGTTTTGCAGTATTCTGATATTTCTGAAATAATAGGAATGCTATCCTATGCTCGTTTGAATCTCATGTTGCTTTTGAGAGGAAGGGGAGCTAGGAATGTAGTTGGAAAGCCTCCTGGTTGACTGATATTCAGTCTGGGGTTGTAGAATGAGCCAAATTAATCTTGATCCAGAGGACATAACTGGACAAATTCTCAATTGCCCCGACAGTGTTCTGGGGCAGAAGACAGGCATTCACTGGTAGAACCCTAAAAAGAGCTGATTGCTCTAGCGTGGGGATTATAGCCAGAGACAATCATTGGATAGACGATGGCTAGGGGCTTGTAGAAGGTTTAGTGCTATCCATTCAGTGCTTTTATGCACATTTCCAATGACTTTCTTCTGGTGTGTTATGTATTATTTATGGATCTCCAGGTACAACCTCTCATCCTCCTACCTCTCCCACTCTTACATTGACCCTATTTCTTCACCCTCATGTCAGCAGCTCCTTGATCTCTCGCTGTTCTCCCAGTTTATCCCCCCACATTCTAACTTTGCTTACCTGAGTATGAGCCCAGCTAGCCTCAGATGTTTTCCCACTCTAATTCACTATCTCCTTTTCCTCACTCAATCCTCACAGTTTTGATCTGTGAATCTTTATCTGCTCTTTTCTGGTCTTCCTACCTCTACTCTTATCCAGCACCAATCCATCCTTCTTTACTCTGGCCAGGAAGTGACAACTTATTGCCTATTAAGTAAAGTTCAGTCAGTTACCATTTATTAAGCACCTACTATATGCCAGGCACTATATCGAGCTTCTTTCTCTGTCATTTAAGGGCATCCATAACCTGGCACTCTTCCTTCTAATCTTATCTCATGGTACTTCCTTCCATGCTCTAGCCCAGCTGTACTAAGGTGGTACATGAACACCCACTATGCTCATCAGCCATGCCTTTCTTTGCTCACACAATTCCCTCTATCAGGAATGAATTTCCTCTATTGAATTCCTAGCCAGCTTTTAAAATCCAGCTCAAAAATCACCTCCCCAGGAAGCTTCCTGATCTTAATTCCCATGCCTTCCTCTTGTTGATTATTTTCTATTTATTCTTTATTTAGCTTGCTTTGTGTGTGTATATGTATATATATGTATATATATACATTTGTTTGTATATATATATATATTTGTTTGTATGCTGTCCTCCCCCTTTTAGATTGTAAGCTGTTTGAGACCAGGAACTGTCTTTTGCCCCTTTTGTGTCTCTAATGCTTAGACACATAGTAGGTTTTTAGTATTTATAGGTTGATTGGTTAATTGATCCTGCAGGTGACTTTCCTTCTTGGACTTCACATAACACTTGATTTTACAACTCTCTCATGAATGTTTAAGGTAGCTGGATGGCACAATGTATAGAACACTGAACATAGAGTCAGGAAGCTCAAATCCAGCTTCAGACACTTACTGGCTGTATGATCTTGGGCAATTCACTTAACCCTATTTGCCTCAGTTTCTTCATCTGTAAATGAGCTGGAGAAGAAAATGGCAAACTACTTCAGTATCTTTGCCAAGAAAATCCCAAAGCAGGTAATGGAGAATTGGACATGACTGAACAACAAAACATAAATGCTTAATATAGTACTGTTTATATGTTATCCCCTTGCCCCTTGACTGTACACCTTATCTAAATTTTGTATCTCTCCAGTGAGCATCCTTAATAAATGTTTGATGAATGAATGATAAAAAGGTACTTCTAAACTCTTTTCCATTGTAAATTGTTTTTCTGAATGCCATCCTCATCCAGAGAGAGAACTATAGAGACTGAATATGAATTGAAGCATACTATTTTCACTTTTTTTGGTTGTTTGCTTTACTTACTTTTATTTTCTTATGTTTTTCCCCCTTTTTTCTGGTTTTTCTTTCACAATATGACTAATGTGGAAATCTGTTTAAAATGACTATACATGTATAACCTATATTAAATTATTTGCTATCTTGGGGATGGGGGAGATAAGGGAGGGAGAAAAAATTGTAACTCAAAATCTTACAAAAATTAATAGTGAAAACTGTTCTTTATATGCAATTGGAAAAATTAAATGCCATTGACATTTTTTAAAAATTGTTTTTCTGGCAGTGGAGGTTCTGAATTTATGCTTTTATTAATATAATGTACTCTTTCCAAAGTTAAATGACAGCTCTTCTGTATCCTCTTCTTACCTGGAGTTACCTGGAGCCTTGAGGGATGAAATGGGTTTGCCAAGAGACAAATGCCTGTGGGCAAACATTAGCCTTAGGCTTCCAGACTCTGAGGCTAGTCTAATCATTATTCAACCTCTTCCCTTTGGAAATAAATCTAAGGAAATGTACTGTTGTGCTCTGAGGCACAGGATATACAGATATAAAAAGAGAAATTCAGAGCAATTCTGTTCCAGAAACCTCTGAATATCCCCCTGTCAAGTGCTAGAACCTGATGCCAGACTAAGTCATTCTTCTATGGCAATAAATAGCAGAAGGTGGTAAAAATAAAATAAAATCAAGTATGACTTATATTTTAGTTTATATTGGAATATATATATATATATGAGTTTATATTTTAACTCAGTGAGCCAAGCAAGCTCAGGAGTAAGGGAGAGCTAGAATTTGGTGCCCAAATTATGTTTCTATGATCAGAGAAAATTAAAAATTAGTGAAAGGTGAAAGCCCAAGCAACAAATAAAAGGCCCCTGATTCAACTTCCCTGGAAACTGACCAAGATTATTGATTCTTTGGGACTGGCACTAGATGCTTACCATAAGTCTCTTGGAGTTTCCAGGGGTGGACCAGAATTGTGCCTGAATATTATCTACCATATGGGTGCAGGAGGATGTGAAAGTGGACTTTGCTGACTGGTACCTTCTGTTTCACTCCCTCCACAGTTGTTGCAATCTCAGGATGTGAAGGAAGATGCTGTCCTTTGCTGTTCCATGGAGGTAGGTGCCTGTTGGTCCATCAAAAAGTATTTTACAAAGTACCTTCTAGGGGATGATCTCAGAGAAATCTAGGAAGAATTATATGAACTGATATAGAGTGAAGTGAACAAAACCAGCAGAACAATTTGTACACTCACAATATTATAAAGAAAATCAGGCACAGCATAAGACTCTGGGACTCATAGTATCACAGATTCACAGTTAGAAGTCATTTAATCCATCCCTTTCATTGTACAGATGAGGAAATACAAAAGTGAAAAAGTGACTGCCCTCATAGGGCTTCCACTCTCCTGGAAGGTTACAGAGTATTCACAGAGGTGAATATAGGATACATACAATATAGATACACCTTGGAGGAGGGCAGGGAGAACTAACAATTGAAAGTCTTCTTGAGAGAGTTAAGATTTGAAGAAAACAATCCAAGAAAAACAAAAGTCACAAGTGAAAATGATAGCATTCCAGCTAGAGAAAACCTGTACAAAGATAAAGAAAGTGGGAGATAGACTATCATGACATTTTGCTTCTCTGACCCCTTAAAAGAATGACACCATGGAGACTGCCACAGATTTAAACTTAAGAGATTCGTAGATGGCTGATATTGGAAAGGTCCTTATAGGTCATGTGATACAACACCCCATTTTATAGAAGAGAAAACTAAGACCTAGAAGAGTTAAATATTAAGTTAAGACTTGCCCAAAGTCAAACAACTAATAACAGAGCTGGGACTAGAAACCAAATCACAAATCTGAGAATGGGGGACCTTAGCAGCTGTCTAGTCCAATCCAAAAGGAATTCTGACTCGGTGTACCTCACAAGCAGATAGTTCTTCTGTTACTTTTTCCACTATATCATCCTTCACACCATCAGGGAGGAAGATATCTCAATAGACAGGATTCACAGCTCTTTAATGCTTTCCGCCCTAGGTTGGGGCAGACCTGTTACCAGATTTAGTGGTAAGGGGTAGAGGTAGTCTCTAATTTGCCTCATGCGCCACTTTCTAGCAGCTCACTTTCTACTTAGGGCAGAGTTCATTTGGAACATTTATTGGCTCTTACTACGTGCCCTGTCCTGTGCTGGGCCCTGGGAATACAAAGCAGAGAATCCTCTGCAAATGAGCTGCTATCAGCCATGGCGCTACTGTAAAGATACCAAAATGGCCTTTTCTGTTCCAAATGATCTCCCCTCTCATCAGCCTGACTTGGTGCCAACTGTTCCCTTCTTTAGATCACTCCTTTGTGTTGTGTCCCCAAGGCTCCTGTTACATGATTTCCCATGTGCCCAGTTTCCTCTTGCTAAGCTTCCTTACTTTAGCTTTCTCAACTCAGCTCTTGTCAAATGTTCCCTGATTCCTCTTCTACAAAATCCCATGAGACAGTATTTGTAAAACACTTAACCTATAGGTACCATACAAATGCTTGTTCCTTTCCCCTTCCCTCAGGGGCAGACACCTCCCCAGCTCGCTCTTACTTCAGGTACTACTTACATCCCTAGTCCCTCCTGTTCCAAATGTTACCTACATGCCCTGAGAGTCCTGAGACTTCCCTCCTCTACCTAAATAGCCCAGATACAGTAATGATATGTAACTCCTGGCCCCCACCACACACACACACACACACACACACACACACACACACCACAAATGCCAAACAGACTTCAATAGCACGAGCTTATAGAAGGATGCCTTGTGCTCAAAACCCTCTGCAGTTACAGAGATCCCAGAAACCCTCAGAGATAGAGAACTCGTCGAACTTTTGTTCCTAACATCAAATGCCTTTCACAGTGTCCTATGCTCTTCCAAAGCTTTCTGTTTTTCAGTATTCTTTCAATTCTGAAAGAACTGAATTCTTCATTTTAGATGGTGGGTATACCTTTAATACCCACTACTGAAATGCCCTGCCCTGCCATGGTTTTGAAGGCTATGCCAGCCCTGCCAAGTGAAAAGGCTAGAAGAAGCCTTGTACCAAAAGCAGGACTATCATCCTGGTTCAGCCAAGGGCAGGGAAGATCAGCACCAAAAGTGCTGATGATGGATTTTTTTTTTTTTGCATCTATAGCTACAAGGCATACAAAGGCAAAGAGGGGCTATCATCTGCATGGATGGATGTGCCCCAGCTGTTACTAGAATCTTCCAGTTTTTCACACGCACTAGTCTCCTTTTTGAGAAACTTCTATATGGAAAGTTGCCTTCAGAGCAGGGAAGCCCTGAGTTCAAATCCCACAGCCAACACATACTGTCTGTGTGACCCTGGGCAATTCATCCAATCTATTAACCACTTAAAGTGAGTATACTAGGTAACTTTCTAAGACTGAATTGTAGAGCAGGTCATCAATCTGCATTGGTGGAGAGAGATTTCTTCATGGGAATTCTCTAAGCTATGCCAATACAATCATATCTGTTTTTTTAAAATAATTTAAATTAATTTAATTAATAATAATAATAAAGGGGGAATAAATTAAATTGAATTTAAAATAATTTTCAATTATCTTGCTGCATAAGAAAAATCAGATCAAAAAGGGGAAAAAGAAAAAAATCAAGCAAACAACAGCAAAAGTGAAAATTCTATGTTGTGATCCACACGCAGTCTTTGGGTACAGATGGCTCTCTTCGTCCCAGGTCTGTTGGAGCTGCTAGGCCAGACTCTTTTCCTCATTTGCTTCCTCCTGGAAAGTCAGAGGCCTTGACCGGCCCTGTTTCCTTCTTTCTTTGCTAAGTGGTTGGGGTTCAGTGAGGTGCCCAGCCAGGAAGTGTCTGAGGTCGCCTTTGAGCTCGGTGCTCCTGCCTCTGGGCACTACCCACTGTACCACCCAGCTGCCCCCTGCCCCCTCCTCTCCCCTTGACCCCTGCCCTTCTGTGTCACCAGCTGCAGAGCACAGGCCGACTTCTGGAAGAGCAGCTGCCCGAAATGATGACGGAGCTCCTGGCCAGCGCCCGGGACAAGATGTTGTGCCCCTCGGAGTCGATGCTGACCCGGTCGCTGCTCCTCGAGGTCATCGAGCTGCACGCCAACAACTGGAACCCCCTGACGCCGACCATCACCCAGTACTACAACAAAACCATCCAGAAGCTGACGGCCTGAAGAGGCGGGGGGGGGGGGGAGGGAGGGAGGGGCCCGGGGGGAGCGGGGAGCCCAGAAGGGCAGGATGGGGCAGGACAGGGCAGGACCAGGAGGAAAGGGGATGGCCGGAGCCCAACAAAGACCATGCACCTTCAATGAAAGCAGAAATGTGGGCAGAGAGGCCCGAGGGCGAATCCGGGGGGGGGGACCCTCAGGATCCAGTACCCCCAGGGAGCCCCCCCATGCATGCGGCCATACACATCCACCAAGGAGCATGTCTGTTTTAGCAGGGCCCCTGCCGTCCCCCGCTCCCCTGCCCCTTCCCACTCCATGCACACGCCTCCCTGCAGGGTTTCTGTTGGAGGGGTTCATTCTCGGGACTCCATCCCGACCGTGACAGACGCTCGCTCACCCTGGGACACCATGTGGGTCAGAGGAGACCACAAAGGGTGGAAGGCAGCATCCGAGTCTGGTCTGGCATTGTCTCCCACCCCACCCCCATTCCCCATTATGTCAGTTTGCAGTAGCCAACTGGCGGAGGCGACACATGGCAGATGTCTCGGGAGGACAAAAGAACACAGGGTG